>CXYZ01007891.1:198637-228309 GCA_900006705.1 Sonneratia caseolaris
AAATTAATATAAAATTTAAATTAATCAATCAATTATATAATAAAAATTATTTTAAAAAGTAAGTATTTAAATTTATTTTAAAAAATTAATTATCTGTATAATTTGTGCTAGTTCAGACCGCCTGAAGCACGAATAATTCGTGCATGATCCGATATTTTCGAGTCACCTAATTTTTGTATTGCGTCGACCCGGCCCAAAAATCCCTTCCCGGCCTGAATTGCTAGAGGAGGTGTTTTTAAGGATGTGTTTGGATAGAAGGATTCGAATGGATAATGATGTCTCGAAGGGATAACGAAATCCCTCATTTTGTTAGTTCTTAAGGAGGGATTTATAGCCGTAAGTTATTCCTTCAAATTAGAGCTGTCACCACCTACCATCACATATATACAACTCAAAAATCCTAGCGGATAGAATAGTTCACCATTTCAAACGTTTGAAAATCAATACTCAGAAACGAATATTTTGTGTTTCGGGCGATTTAGACTTACAATGAATCAAACAAATAATTAAATAAAATATTTAAATAACAATTAAATACCTTTTAATTTTTTTTAAATCTTATTTTTTTTATAAAATTTATTTTCACATTTTTATACTTTGTACAATTTTTTGGATTATGCCCGCATAGTCCGATCTCCCGGACCGTCAGAAAATATCAATTCAAGTACAGTATTTTGATGTTATGATTGGACTATGTCAAATTTTGCTGCATCCATCTCAAATTTCTCTTATGATTATCTTTTTCATCCATAAAAAAATTGTGGGAAATATGAAGATGAGGGATAAGAAATCGCATTCAATTTCTTTCGGGAATATCATGATGCTATAGGATTGTTTATAAATCTATTAAATATAATCAAGAAAAAAAATTTAGTTCAGAGTCATGCAGATAAAACAATCCGACCCGAATCGTTAACACTCCGCATAAGCATACGCTCGTGGGGGCTGTTGAGCGATCAATCATATCATACCATCTGCCCACGATCTCCAGCCGTTGATTCCAACTCCCGGTTAACCGAATCTGACACTCTATCCGTTGATTTTGTGGGTCCTCTTTCCTCCTGTCGTCCAAACTCCGGCCTCAGTTTTCTCTACCGGTTCTGTCGTTTCTGGCTCCCTTCTTGATTAATTTAATTATATATATAAATATCTATTTATTAAAACCTATTTTATAATATTTATGAGATCATTGCATCTGAAATGCATACGTATGCCACTTTACACATCCACATATTTTATTGGTGAAAAGACAACGACAGCCGGATATATATATGTATATGTGTATGTATATTATTCAAGTCTACTGTGCTGCACGTGTGAAAGTGCCAACAGCTTTGCAAAAAGTTACCGTAATATATATTAAGTTAGATTTAAAATTTTTGATAAACGGTTTCTAATAAATAATAATATGATACAAATTATATTATATATAATTCATTAAATTAATCGATTAATATGATATTGAATACACAATTTAACACAAAGTACTCTTACCCTTAATCTAGCCAATCTGGTCGAGCTACGCATTCTTACCCGATTGTGCGCGTGCGCTGTTCCACATTATGCTTTTTTTTTGGGTTAATAAGCCAAATAATCAATCAATTACCATTCCCAAAAGTTATCCGGCCCTCGACATCAATGGATTGATGCAATCGGCGGGCACCTTGTTGAATGACGGTGTCACCTCGGCAATTGACCGTAGAAATTTAACTTAGTCTTTTTTTTGTGATTGTATTTCGTCAATTATGCACATGCTCTACTATTCCATTGAATTTTTGCTTATCAATATGATTTTCTAGATCAGTTTATAGAGTTATTGATTGGTCTTAGCTACTAGTTCGGTGCATAAATCACCCTAAGAGAGATGCATGCGCTCAGCACAAAGCCAACGCGCTTACAAACATATCGGGAAGAAAAATCGGTGCGTCAATTAATCGAACGGATGCGATATTTTTGAATGAAAATTTTGAATATCAAATTGGTTTGGATTATTTAATTTTATTATCGAGTGATATTCAAAAATTACGGTATCGTAATCTTATTCTTAATTTTTGACATAACACAAGATTTTATTTTATGTGTATTGGCTAATATTTTTCAAATTTTTTAGCGTATGATTATTAATAAAACCACCTATAACCTGGTTAGCTAGCAATACCACGAGCCAAACATGAGGTTACGGGTCATCTAAGTATCTATCTCTGTCTCAACCCCCACCCGAATGTTCCAGTCCCTCGCCGAGTTACCGATTTCCCCTTTCCCAATCCCTCTCTCCCTCTTTCAGCTAATCGATCATATGTCAATTCCCATCGCCCTNCGTTTACCCTTTCCTATTCCCTCCCTCCCTCTTTCGGCTAATCGATCATATGTCAATTCCCATCGCCCTTTTCCAATTTTTTTTCCAATTTGTTTTCTTTCCCATCACCTTCTCGGAAGCAGCCTTCCGCTCTCCCCAGAGGACTATATATGCTCTCATTCATCCCCACCATTTTAACAACATAACATTGACACATTAAAAAAACAAGAGGAGGAGGAGGAGGGAAAGGGGAACCATATAATCTGCATCCTAGCTCTGTCTTCCTGCCGAGACGATCTGGAGGTCCCCGGTCGATCGGAGCGGTTCCTAGCTACGCCTACACGGGGGGGCACGATCTGAGCTGTCCCGATCACAAGATGAAGACGAAGAGGGAGAACAAGAGGCGGCCGCCGGGAAAGAGAGGAGTCAAGGTCGTCTACATCTCCAGCCCCATGAAGGTGAAGACGAGCGCGTCCGAGTTCCGGGCCACCGTGCAAGAGCTCACCGGGCAGGACTCGGACGTGGCCCGGCTCATGGAGAGCGCCAACGGGACTAAATATACCGAGAGGACTTTCAATCTAGATATTTCCCAGGAGGAGAAGCAGTGCCAGTCCCAGTCCCAGTCGAGTGTCTCGGTCTGGTGCAGTCCCAGTGACAATTTTCCCGGCGATCAGTACATTAACTACCCTCCTGGGAATGAGTCACCGGCCGAGTGGGACTCGTTGGTCGGGCAATTCGATGGAGATCTGTTTTCCATGACCCAAGTTGAAAGGTGCTTTAGGGAGAACGGTTTTCCCCTCGCTGTCCAGGAATCTGCATTTGCTAGATGTGCTTAATTGATCAGCAATATGTCCTATGCGGCCCTTTATTTTCATTTCGCTGAAATAATTAAAAAAATGTTAATTAATGACGAAATATGCATTAAAAGAATGGATCACCTGGGCCTTAGTCATAATTCACTTGGGCTAAAGCCCAATTAATAGCAGCCCATTCAATATTAGGCCCACAACAGTGGTCCCGGGTTGGAATTTGTGGCCCGGTCGACTCGTTGGGAGGGACGGACCGCCGATTTCTCTGACTCGGCGGGGACATGAAGGGAGACTGACGTCAGAACTGAGAACGTTGACAACTCGTACGAGGATCATTCATTGCAGCCGGCAGGTCTGGTCTATTTTAGGCTACGCTAGAGATATTTATGGCAATGACGGTAAAAAAAAGGCTCGGTATCCATCACGACTGTTTTCACATGAATTATTAGTTGGATTGATTTGGAGGATATTTTTTTGAAATGAATATTATATTAAGTTTAAATTAATTTAAATATAAATTTAATCAAGTGTGTTAGGCTTGTGACGTGGTAAGTAGTATTTTTTCTTAAATAAATTCATCCTACATTCAGTTAAAAAAGAAAGATGGAATATAATATTATATTATATTTGGGGGAGCAACTTATTTTATATATTTATATATATTATATATATTGTCATTGTTAAAAGNATGAGCAACTTATTTTATATATCTCTATATATATATTATATATATTGTCATTGTTAAAAGAAAAAAAAACTACATACGTATATATATATATATATATTATATAGTGGAGAGATGGAATGTGAACCCCGCCATTGCCAACAGCCAAGCAGCGGCCTACCGCTGTCGCTGAAAATCGGAAGAAATGGAGAGGAAAAATACTAGACATTTCAAGTTTCAACAACTCCTATTCGACTGAAGAAGAAAGCCAAGAACAGTAGAATCCTCTCTCTCTCTCTCTCTCTCTTCCACGGAGCTGAGCTCCATTTGCTTCCTCTAGTGGATCCGGTCAACCGCGTGACTTCGTCCTCGAATTCGCCGACTCATGATCACTGCGAATCGCCAGTAGTCCCGTCGGACTTATCGGCTGCACGATTCTCCCCTCTGTCTGGTTTCACTTCGCCGGTGAGTCGCGAGAGTGGAGCAGATGAAGGTCCCGTGCTGCTCGGTGTGCCAGACGCGGTACAACGAGGAGGAGAGAGTCCCGCTCCTGCTCCAATGCGGCCATGGATTCTGCAGAGAGTGCCTCTCCCGGATGTTTGCCGCTTCTGTTGACGACTCCCTCGCCTGCCCAAGGTGCCGCCACATATCGATCATCGGGAACTCCGTTCAGGCCCTGCGCAAGAACTATCCCATCCTCGCGTTCATCAACTCCACCTCCTCTGCGAATTTTGATGTTGATTTTACTGACAGTGATGAGGATGATGACGATGAAGGGGACAATGATCTGCGGCATAGGCGTGGCCCCCAGGTAGGTTAACCTCGTGTCCAACTTTCTTAAATATTTCGATTGAGCTAATCTTGAGTCCTAAGTAGATATCGAGGTTCGATCCTTGTTAAGCTAGTTCCAGCTCCGGATGTCTTATTTGCTCATCCTAGGGTCTGAGTCCTGGTCTGAATTTCTGTCTCCTTTTACTGTGTTCTCGCGGTCTAGTTATTTCTAGTTGGTTTCTAATGATCCCATTTAACAATAGGCTCTGTGCTCTGCTTGAATTTCTGCCTGCTTTAGCTTTATTGTATGATTTAATTCCTTATTGCAAGTTGTAAATAACTCAAAACTTGACCGCAGGCATCAACCTTGGGTTGTGGACCGGTGATGGAGCTTGGGGCGCACCCCAAGGTGAAACGTGTGAGAAAGATTGGGGAGGGAAGGAGGTCTGGGATGGAAGTCTGGGCAGCAGTGATTGGTGGCAGAGGGGGGTGCTGCAAGCACCATGTGGCGGTTAAGAAGGTGACAATTAGAGAGTATTCTTCAATGGACGTTGACTGGATGCAAAACCAGCTTGAGCATTTACGTCGAAGCTCAATGTGGTGTAGAAACGTGTGCACCTTTCATGGAGCCATTACAAATGAAGATGGGAGCTTGTGTCTAGTGATGGATAGGTGCTATGGCTCAATCCAGTCAGAAATGCTGCAGAATAAGGGCAGACTTACTCTGGAGCAAATACTGAGGTATTTGCTTTCGTTCTTCCTTCTTTCCCCCTTATCACCTGCTGAAATTGTTGTTGCAAAATTTATTTACTTTAAATCTATGATCTGTTTCATTTGACAGGGATAGGTGAATTTGGGTCTGGTAGTGGGCGTTGGGAGTTGGGGCTGAATATGTAACTTTAGGGTGTCCTTTGCTTGCCTTTACTTGCACTTTGCACTAATAGGAAATATATATTGGTTGTAGTGATTGATAACGTAAATATCTTGTTACTCAAATTCTTAATTAAGTTAGGTAAATTTATATTGCCACAGTTATCTTTGAGATAGGGACTTTACCTTTCTGCCATGCCATTACGAGGATTGAGGACATGTGATGGTATTATTTCCAACATCCTGTAAGTTAACAAAGTGTGTTTGGCTATCCTATTCAAAAAAACAAAGTGTGTTCAGATATCGGCCAAGCCTAGAAAAGTTTGTTAAAGATATCCTGTGTGGTGATAATAGAAGCTTCCTAAGATTGTGATTCATGGTTCTCCAAGGAGTTTATACATTTGTGGATCGAAGTTTAAGCTCTACAAAAGTTGTGGTTCCCCGTTCTCTAGGAGAGAGAAACATAGAAAGAGGAGAGAACTACTGCAATTCAGGGATGATAATTGCAAAGTCCACATGAGATCTGACCTATTGGTACATAATGGCCTCTTTATTGTATTTTGGGGCTCATTCTCCGAAATATTAGTTATATTTCTGAATTGTTGAAATGTGCATTTTCTGGTAGATTGCTTTTATATATCATGAATTTTACACTGTTGATGTCATCCTATACTTATAATTTACCATGTAGTTTGTTAGTTGCTCATCTACTGCACTCACATTTTTGGAATCATTGTATTGGTAAATCATTGAGGTGTTCCTCTTTAATTACAGTCACTAAATAGCCTTTTAACTTGGGCTGAAAATGCATTTTATCTTGTTAGCAAATTGTGTAATGCTTACATAATATGATGTCTTAGATCTGTTAATGATATCTTGGTTTGACATAGTAAGAGTCTTGACAAATTGCAGATATGGTGCTGACATTGCACGTGGTGTGGCTGAGCTACATGCAGCAGGAATTGTTTGCATGAATTTAAAGCCATCCAACCTTCTTTTGGATGAAAATGGCCATGCAGTGGTTTCTGACTATGGATTGGCATCAATTTTAAGGAAACCTGCTTGCCGGAAAGCTCGAAAAGAATGTGGTTCTACGAGAATCCATTCATGCATGGATTGCACCATGCTTAGTCCACAATATGCGGCACCGGAGGCATGGGAGCCAGTGAAGAAGTCATTGAAGTTTTGGGATGATGCCATCGGAATATCTTCAGAATCAGATGCATGGAGTTTTGGTTGCACATTGGTGGAAATGTGCACTGGATCCATACCGTAAGTGGAGTCACTTGTACTATTTCCTTTGTTCTATTACGGTAATTTATCTGTTATGACCTTATAGATAGGGTGTTTTAGTGTTTTTTATCTTGTACAGGTGGGCTGGTCTCAGTGCAGAAGAAATCTACCAGGCTGTTGTCAAGACTAGGAGGCTGCCTCCACAGTATGCTAGTGTTGTAGGTGTTGGAATACCTAGAGATTTGTGGCACATGATTGGTGATTGCCTGCAATTTAAGGCTGCGAGAAGACCTTCATTCAGTACAATGCTTGCAACTTTCCTGCGACATTTGCAAGAAATACCACACAGTCCTCCAGCAAGCCCTGAAAAGTGAGATAGTGACCTTAACTATGCTACATATTTTCTGTTTGCCTTATTTATTAAGGTAATTGCTGTTCTTAGATTCATACAAGGCCTCTTGCTTAACCCGGGAGGAGGACTTTAATTGATTTTCAGCTTCAAAGATACTCTCTGACAATGTTTCCCAAGATTTCTTTTCTTTTTCCTTTTTGCCCTTTCTCCAACTTCGAAGTATGCTAAGTATTTATTTCAGTCTGTTGGAAATTTCTTTCAGTGTACATGCCTGCAATGACTTAATCAAATGTCCTGGATCAGCAATGATAGAACCACATGCTTCTGTTCCAGAGCTACTTCATGACACTCCCAACCTTCTACACAGGCTTGTCTTAGAGGGCAATGCCAATGGTGTTGGGTAAGTCTTACAGTAACGAGTGTTAAGTCTTGGGAGAGCTGCTCATAATTTATCTTTTCTATCTCCCACAGGAATCTGCTTGCCATGGCAGCATCAGGAAAGATCAAAAGCTCTATAGCTTCACTTTTAGCATCTCAGAATGCTGATGGTCAAACTGCTCTTCACTTGGCATGTAGACGTGGTAGTGTGGAATTGGTTGAGGCTATTTTGGAGCATACGGAGGCTAATGTTGATGTTTTGAATAGAGATAGGGATCCACCTCTAGTTTTTGCTTTAGCAGCTGGATCCCTGGAATGTGTCCGTGCTCTTATTAGGAAAAATGCAGATGTCAGATCAAGGTTGAGGGATGGATTAGGTCCATCTGTGGCTCATGTTTGTGCTTACTATGGTCAACCTGATTGCATGCGTGTAAGTGTTTTATTGGTTTAATATCTCTTTCTGGATCTGGGTTCCAAGTCTCTCTTTAGACGTGATACCTGTACCTGATAACTTTTTCTTATTCATTCTTGTCACAGGAATTGCTATTGGCTGGAGTTGATCCCTATGCAATTGACAATGAAGGTGAATCGGTGCTGCATAGAGCTGTTACCAAGAAATATACAGACTGTGCTGTTGTCATATTGGAGAATGGGGGCTGCCAATCAATGTCCATTAGGAATACAAAAGATATGACGTGAGTATCACTGACCACTTTTGCACATAAGTATCATGTCTTATGACTTGATGGAACTGAAGAATGCAATAGAGTAACCAGATTAATGTCCTGTTTTCTTCGGAAATGCTGTATTAATAGTCAGCCTAAGATACGAGCTCTTTCATCAATACATGGCACATGTAAAATGGATTCCCTGGGACACTGATCCTCACTTTACCTGCTATAGATCTTCCTGCTCGTACTCAACTTTGAGTGTTAAAATAAGTAATCTGCCTTCCTGGACCCTGTTTATGTTTCCTTTTCTTTTCTTTTCTTTTTTCTTTTTTTTTGGGTGGTCAATGCCTAAATTCTCAAGAAATATTTCATTTTGGGCATCACTTCACTGGGGGCAAAAGTGCTCAGTCTCTCCTGATTGTTTTTCCCTTTTTCAGTTGATCAGTCATTCTTTTATATTACAGGCCATTACACTTGTGTGTGACTACATACAATGTCACTGCGGTCAGACGGTGGGCAGAAGTTGCGACTCCTGAAGACATTTCTAACGCAATCAACATCCCGAGCCCAAGTGGGACTGCTCTTTGCATGGCTGCTGCCTTAAGGAAAGGCCATGAGATTGGTAATATTGATGTACTGCATTTTTCTTTTTTGCATGACATATTTTGGACCAATGACTTTTGCTTGACCAGGGATTTCAGTACTCAATCTTGTATTGTCTTAAGTTAAGAGGAATAGTGCTCAAGAATGAATTCTCTTTGTGTACATTGTTTATTGCTTTGAAGCTAGTGGTATTTTCAGGACTCTTAAGATGTCCTTGATAATGTCTGGTGTGAGAACTGCATGGAATTAATTTCTACGTAAAGCATGTTTATTTTTTATTAGCATGTGCTATTATTTACATCTTTGGATCTTTTTGTGTATCTGTGTACACATATGCATATTGATATACATATATCTGCATCGATTTTACCATTAATCTTTCATGATGTGAATTCTTATAGAGGTTAGAGAGCTCGTGCGGATATTGCTGGATGCTGGAGCAGATCCAACAGCAGAGGATTCCAATGGACAAACGGCATTGCATGTAGCTGCGATCGCTGATGATGTTGAGTTGGTCAAGGTGAGAATTTTCCTGTTTTAAGGAATTACACATTTCCCAGATTTTATCCTACATGGATGGTGTGAAGGTGGCCTCTGTGTACTGGAGAATTTTTTATTCAAACCCATAACTGAATTGGCTAAAGAGTCCTTTGGTTTGGAGTAGATAATTCTTGCTGCGGGTGCGGATGTGAATGTCTGCAATGTGCACAGGGCAACCCCTCTTCATGTAGCCTTGCTGCATAGGTCAAAGGCCTGTGTGGAGCTACTGCTGTCCTCTGGGGCAGATTGTAATTTGCAGGTTCTTTTGCCTCAAACCTACATGCCTTATAACAATAGTCTTGATTCCCATCTGCATTTCTGATTTATAGTCAAATTTAGATTATTCTTTTTTCCAAAATTGATAAAATTGAAGAGAAAACAAGCATGATATGATAGCATAGGTGGGGAAACAGATAAGTTTGTTATAATTACAAGTAAGAGGAAAATGCTCCTAGACAAAAATACTTCCTGTTCCTTTGCAATCCATGTGTTTATTGTGTGTGTTAGCCTCGGTATCTAGTTGCCATTTTAGTATTTGCTCTCACTGCTGAAAGTGGGGTTCTGTTATTGTTGATTTATACATATCTGTTATTTCAATAAAATCTTGGGGCATGTTGCAGATATGTTATAGTTGCCAGACGTTACAACTGTTCAACGATTTTTTCTTTTTCGGTTTGGTGGGGGTGGGGGTGTTTCAGACTGCATCTTCTGGTAAAAGATAAATTTCTTGCTGATGACAACACTACTGGCTATGATTCTTAGGATGATGAAGGAGATAATGCACTCCATTTAGCTGCAGAATCTGCAAAAATGATAAGAGAAAATCTAGAGTNTAATTACAGTCACTAAATAGCCTTTTAACTTGGGCTGAAAATGCATTTTATCTTGTTAGCAAATTGTGTAATGCTTACATAATATGATGTCTTAGATCTGTTAATGATATCTTGGTTTGACATAGTAAGAGTCTTGACAAATTGCAGATATGGTGCTGACATTGCACGTGGTGTGGCTGAGCTACATGCAGCAGGAATTGTTTGCATGAATTTAAAGCCATCCAACCTTCTTTTGGATGAAAATGGCCATGCAGTGGTTTCTGACTATGGATTGGCATCAATTTTAAGGAAACCTGCTTGCCGGAAAGCTCGAAAAGAATGTGGTTCTACGAGAATCCATTCATGCATGGATTGCACCATGCTTAGTCCACAATATGCGGCACCGGAGGCATGGGAGCCAGTGAAGAAGTCATTGAAGTTTTGGGATGATGCCATCGGAATATCTGCAGAATCAGATGCATGGAGTTTTGGTTGCACATTGGTGGAAATGTGCACTGGATCCATACCGTAAGTGGAGTCACTTGTACTATTTCCTTTGTTCTATTACGGTAATTTATCTGTTATGACCTTATAGATAGGGTGTTTTAGTGTTTTTTATCTTGTACAGGTGGGCTGGTCTCAGTGCAGAAGAAATCTACCAGGCTGTTGTCAAGACTAGGAGGCTGCCTCCACAGTATGCTAGTGTTGTAGGTGTTGGAATACCTAGAGATTTGTGGCACATGATTGGTGATTGCCTGCAATTTAAGGCTGCGAGAAGACCTTCATTCAGTACAATGCTTGCAACTTTCCTGCGACATTTGCAAGAAATACCACACAGTCCTCCAGCAAGCCCTGAAAAGTGAGATAGTGACCTTAACTATGCTACATATTTTCTGTTTGCCTTATTTATTAAGGTAATTGCTGTTCTTAGATTCATACAAGGCCTCTTGCTTAACCCGGGAGGAGGACTTTAATTGATTTTCAGCTTCAATGATACTCTCTGACAATGTTTCCCAAGATTTCTTTTCTTTTTCCTTTTTGCCCTTTCTCCAACTTCGAAGTATGCTAAGTATTTATTTCAGTCTGTTGGAAATTTCTTTCAGTGTACATGCCTGCAATGACTTAATCAAATGTCCTGGATCAGCAATGATAGAACCACATGCTTCTGTTCCAGAGCTACTTCATGACACTCCCAACCTTCTACACAGGCTTGTCTTAGAGGGCAATGCCAATGGTGTTGGGTAAGTCTTACAGTAACGAGTGTTAAGTCTTGGGAGAGCTGCTCATAATTTATCTTTTCTGTCTCCCACAGGAATCTGCTTGCCATGGCAGCATCAGGAAAGATCAAAAGCTCTATAGCTTCACTTTTAGCATCTCAGAATGCTGATGGTCAAACTGCTCTTCACTTGGCATGTAGACGTGGTAGTGTGGAATTGGTTGAGGCTATTTTGGAGCATACGGAGGCTAATGTTGATGTTTTGAATAGAGATAGGGATCCACCTCTAGTTTTTGCTTTAGCAGCTGGATCCCTGGAATGTGTCCGTGCTCTTATTAGGAAAAATGCAGATGTCAGATCAAGGTTGAGGGATGGATTAGGTCCATCTGTGGCTCATGTTTGTGCTTACTATGGTCAACCTGATTGCATGCGTGTAAGTGTTTTATTGGTTTAATATCTCTTTCTGGATCTGGGTTCCAAGTCTCTCTTTAGACGTGATACCTGTACCTGATAACTTTTTCTTATTCATTCTTGTCACAGGAATTGCTATTGGCTGGAGTTGATCCCTATGCAATTGACAATGAAGGTGAATCGGTGCTGCATAGAGCTGTTACCAAGAAATATACAGACTGTGCTGTTGTCATATTGGAGAATGGGGGCTGCCAATCAATGTCCATTAGGAATACAAAAGATATGACGTGAGTATCACTGACCACTTTTGCACATAAGTATCATGTCTTATGACTTGATGGAACTGAAGAATGCAATAGAGTAACCAGATTAATGTCCTGTTTTCTTCGGAAATGCTGTATTAATAGTCAGCCTAAGATACGAGCTCTTTCATCAATACATGGCACATGTAAAATGGATTCCCTGGGACACTGATCCTCACTTTACCTGCTATAGATCTTCCTGCTCGTACTCAACTTTGAGTGTTAAAATAAGTAATCTGCCTTCCTGGACCCTGTTTATGTTTCCTTTTCTTTTCTTTTCTTTTTTCTTTTTTTTTGGGTGGTCAATGCCTAAATTCTCAAGAAATATTTCATTTTGGGCATCACTTCACTGGGGGCAAAAGTGCTCAGTCTCTCCTGATTGTTTTTCCCTTTTTCAGTTGATCAGTCATTCTTTTATATTACAGGCCATTACACTTGTGTGTGACTACATACAATGTCACTGCGGTCAGACGGTGGGCAGAAGTTGCGACTCCTGAAGACATTTCTAACGCAATCAACATCCCGAGCCCAAGTGGGACTGCTCTTTGCATGGCTGCTGCCTTAAGGAAAGGCCATGAGATTGGTAATATTGATGTACTGCATTTTTCTTTTTTGCATGACATATTTTGGACCAATGACTTTTGCTTGACCAGGGATTTCAGTACTCAATCTTGTATTGTCTTAAGTTAAGAGGAATAGTGCTCAAGAATGAATTCTCTTTGTGTACATTGTTTATTGCTTTGAAGCTAGTGGTATTTTCAGGACTCTTAAGATGTCCTTGATAATGTCTGGTGTGAGAACTGCATGGAATTAATTTCTACGTAAAGCATGTTTATTTTTTATTAGCATGTGCTATTATTTACATCTTTGGATCTTTTTGTGTATCTGTGTACACATATGCATATTGATATACATATATCTGCATCGATTTTACCATTAATCTTTCATGATGTGAATTCTTATAGAGGTTAGAGAGCTCGTGCGGATATTGCTGGATGCTGGAGCAGATCCAACAGCAGAGGATTCCAATGGACAAACGGCATTGCATGTAGCTGCGATCGCTGATGATGTTGAGTTGGTCAAGGTGAGAATTTTCCTGTTTTAAGGAATTACACATTTCCCAGATTTTATCCTACATGGATGGTGTGAAGGTGGCCTCTGTGTACTGGAGAATTTTTTATTCAAACCCATAACTGAATTGGCTAAAGAGTCCTTTGGTTTGGAGTAGATAATTCTTGCTGCGGGTGCGGATGTGAATGTCTGCAATGTGCACAGGGCAACCCCTCTTCATGTAGCCTTGCTGCATAGGTCAAAGGCCTGTGTGGAGCTACTGCTGTCCTCTGGGGCAGATTGTAATTTGCAGGTTCTTTTGCCTCAAACCTACATGCCTTATAACAATAGTCTTGATTCCCATCTGCATTTCTGATTTATAGTCAAATTTAGATTATTCTTTTTTCCAAAATTGATAAAATTGAAGAGAAAACAAGCATGATATGATAGCATAGGTGGGGAAACAGATAAGTTTGTTATAATTACAAGTAAGAGGAAAATGCTCCTAGACAAAAATACTTCCTGTTCCTTTGCAATCCATGTGTTTATTGTGTGTGTTAGCCTCGGTATCTAGTTGCCATTTTAGTATTTGCTCTCACTGCTGAAAGTGGGGTTCTGTTATTGTTGATTTATACATATCTGTTATTTCAATAAAATCTTGGGGCATGTTGCAGATATGTTATAGTTGCCAGACGTTACAACTGTTCAACGATTTTTTCTTTTTCGGTTTGGTGGGGGTGGGGGTGTTTCAGACTGCATCTTCTGGTAAAAGATAAATTTCTTGCTGATGACAACACTACTGGCTATGATTCTTAGGATGATGAAGGAGATAATGCATTCCATTTAGCTGCAGAATCTGCAAAAATGATAAGAGAAAATCTAGAGTGGCTAATAATAATGCTTAAAAGTCCAGATGCTGCTGTTGAGGCATGTAATCACAGGTAAGTAATTATTTAGTCTCCTAAATGTCTGCTCACTCTCTCTCATGAAGTCTCGGTCCAAGTTATTTTCTTCTTGATGACTCGTCTGCCCTCTAAATAGCAATACTATGTTGTGTAATGTTTTCCCTGTTCTCTATTCTTAGTCCTCTCCTGTTGGCCAAACCTTGCCCACCTTCATAACTATTCTGCTTATAGAAGTGTCATACTGTATGACCTCCTATGGAGGTTTTTCACCATCGTACTTGCCCAAAACCTGCCTCTCCATTTTTGGTATCAAGCCTTCTCTCTTGCGTTGCACATGATCCTGAATGGTCCACTTTGTAGCACTGTTCAACCAGCTTTCCATCATATGCCTGAATACCAATAGTTGGATATTCCTACAACAGGTGTGGGTCCACATTGCAACCTGTCACATCTGATAAGATAGGGTGATCTAATGTGAGCTCTCCATCATGTGCTTAATTGGTACTTAGAATCTGACAATGGTCAATTTGTAAAACCAATTAAAAGATGATAAATGCAGATGATCCAACTAACATCTCTATGGTTTTTACCATCAAATTTGACTTCACAATCAGTTGCAGTGGCAAAACATTGCAGGATTTTTTGGAGGCACTTCCTCGAGAATGGATTTCAGAAGATCTGATGGAAGCTCTTACTAATATGGGAATTCATCTATCCCCTACTGTGTAAGAATCATTTTCATAAATTGAAGCGGTTTTCAAATTGATAATTTCAGTCTGTAACTCCTGGTGCCATCAGTCGCTTAAATAGCTTTACGTTGATTTATGCAGGTATGAAGTGGGAGATTGGGTGAAATTCAGAAGAACTGTGACAAATCCTGCTTATGGGTGGCAAGGAGCAAATCACAAGAGCGTTGGCTTTGTTCAGAAAGTTGGAGATGGGGACAGCATCATCGTGTCTTTCTGCTCTGGAGATTCTCGTGTATTGGAAAGTGAAGTTGTAAAAATGATTCCACTGGACAAAGGCCAGCGTGTGAAACTTCGCAGAGATGTCAGAGAGCCAAGGTCTGGTTGTGTGCATTTGTTGATTCTGATTCCAGATGTAGTTCAAATAATACTCTTTCATTTAAGAAAATTTTTGATAATTGATGACCAAGATAGATTTAGCTACTATACATGATGAAGGTAAAATTAATAACTTGGCACCTCATGCAAAGCGATATCCTTGATTCCCAGCTACACAATTGGTTGATTCAAAATTTGCAAAGTCACAGACCAAACCAGAAAGAAGTAACGCTGTTGTACTGGTGACAGTTCTCATCTCATTGAGCAGGTTTGGATGGCGTGATCAGTCACGTGACAGCATTGGAACTGTTTTATGCGTTGATGATGATGGAATTTTGCGTGTGGGGTTTCCTGGAGCATCCAGAGGATGGAAAGCCGATCCTGCTGAAATGGAAAGGGTTGAAGAATTCAAGGTTGGGGATTGGGTACGAATCCGCCCAACTCTAACAACAGCAAAGCATGGACTTGGTTCAGTAACTCCTGGCAGTATCGGTATTGTCTATTGTATCAGACCAGATAGTAGTTTGATTCTGGACATAAGCTACCTTAATCATCGGTGGCATTGTGAGCCTGAGGAAGTTGAGCATGTTTTCCCTTTTAAGGTACCACAGTTATGTCTTAAATATAGTTCAGCAAACTGTTTTCTTATGGATTTTACTGCCATTCGGATTCAGAGCTCCTCTTCTTCTGGCATTGAAGCTTCAGTTTTTTGCCTTTTGCAGATTGGTGACAGTGTTTGCGTTAAACGCTCTGTTGCGGAGCCTAGATATGCTTGGGGTGGTGAAACTCATCATAGTGTTGGGAGGATTATTGAAATAGAGAGTGACGGTCTCCTTATAATCGAAATACCTACTCGTGATGTACCATGGAGAGCTGATCCTTCTGACATGGAGAAAGTTGAGGATTTCCAGGTAATATTTTGTGTTTTAGGCAGTTTGGATTTTGGAGAGATTCTGAGATTGAGGCTTTCATTATTAGGTGGGAGACTGGGTTCGGGTGAAATCAACCGTGTCATCACCAAAGTATGGGTGGGAGGACGTCACAAGGAATAGCATAGGAATAGTTTACAGCTTGGAGGAGGATGGTGATATGGGGATTGGGTTCTGCTTCAGGAGTAAGCCCTTCTGTTGCTCTGTCACGGATGTTGATAAGGTTCTGCCTTTTGAAGTGGGACAAGATATCCATATGAAGGCATCTGTTACTCAACCTCGGCTCGGGTGGTCCAGTGAAACCCCTGCTACTGTTGGGAAAATAGGAAGGATTGACATGGATGGAACTTTGAATGTGAGCATGCTTTCTTTTATCTAACTTCATATTGCTAACACAGGGATTTAGGCCAGAGCTTTTGTTTGGTTAGTTTTCTTTTCCAATGGGTTTTGAGCTTTCAAGAAGGATCCCTCTGTTGGTCTCACTTTCTCTTGCTTTCAACAATTAGATTGCGCTAGGCCCTTGATGTCATAATCTAATACATCTAGCCCGAAAGTGTTGCATTCTATTTCGCTTGCCCAGACTTTACTTTCAGGGTTTTATTTCTGAAACTGCGTCAAAAGTTACTTTTAATTCTGGTTTTTTGTTGGAAACTTTCAACTTTCAGCAAGTTCAAGTTGCTTCCTAGTTTCGTTAAGGAGCATCACAGGAGAGTTGTGTTTGCTGAAAAGCAGGACAAAGAGGTTACATGCATCCAATTTCAAAAAGTACCTCAAGGTTTTGCTATTAACCCACAGATATGTCATTATATCTTTCTTAGGTTAAGGTAGCAGGAAGGCAGAGCCTATGGAAGGTCTCTCCTGGAGATGTTGAGCAGCTTCCGGGATTTGAAGTTGGTGACTGGGTACGCTCGAAGCCTATTCTAGGGACAAGGCCAAGTTATGACTGGAACAGCACTGGGAAGGAAGGTCTTGCGGTAGTGCACAGCGTGCAAGAGTTGGGTAACCTAGAACTAGCTTGCTGTTTCCGCAGGGGGAAGTTTCACACACATTACACGGACGTTGAGAAGGTCCCAAGTTTCAAAGTGGGGCAGCACATCAGGTTCCGAACTGAGCTTACTGAGCCCAGGTGGGGCTGGAGAGGGGCCTGTCCAGATTCAGTAGGCATCATAACTAGTGTCCATGCCGATGGAGAACTAAGGGTTGCATTCTATGGTTTGCCTGGTCTATGGAGAGCTGACCCCGCAGATCTCAAGGCTGAGCTGGCTTATGAAGTGGGGGAGTGGGTGAGACTGAGGAATGATGCAAAATGTTGGAAATCCATTGGGCCGGGTAGTGTTGGGATCGTACAGGGATTAGGGTACGGTGGAGATGAATGGGATAGGACGACATACGTTGGGTTCTGTGGGGAGCAGGATAGGTGGGTGGGGCCCACTTTGCTTCTTGAGGGAGCGGAGCGGCTCACAATTGGGCAGAAAGTGAGGGTGAAGCTGTCAGTGAAGCAACCTAGATTTGGTTGGTCGGGCCACAGCCACTCAAGCATGGGGACAATCTCCTCCATTGACGCTGATGGTAAGCTAAGAATATATACTCCAGCAGGCTCAAAAGTTTGGATGCTGGACCCATCAGAGGTGGATCTTGTGGCAGAGGAGGAGCTTCGGATTGGAGACTGGGTAAAGGTTAAGGCTTCGGTCTCAGGCCCGATTCACCACTGGGGAGAGGTGAGCCACTCGAGCATTGGGGTCGTACACAGGATGGAAGATTCCGACCTGTGGGTTGCATTCTGCTTCATGGACAAGCTTTGGCTTTGTAAGGTATTTGAGGTGGAGAAGTTGAGAGCGTTTAAGGTGGGCGATCGGGTTAAGATCAGGGAAGGATTGGTAGCCCCACGGTGGGGCTGGGGGATGGAGACTCAGGCCAGCAAAGGGCAGGTAGTTGGGGTGGATGCCAATGGGAAGTTGAGAATCAAGTTCCAGTGGAGGGAAGGAAGAGCGTGGATTGGAGATCCTGCCGATATCGTTCTGGACGATTGCACGCCCCAAGTGGCATTCAGGTCTCGGTGGGATTGAAACCGTCTGTTCCGTTCGCGTTCAATTCAAAGGACGGACTTCACTCCACGAGCTTCGAAGGGACCAATGTCACACGTTTGGGAAACCAAACTTTGCCGATTGCAGTCAAACTGTTCACTTGCTGGGCAGCCTACAAATCGTACGATGGAGAAACTGCAGGATGGTCCCGGCGACAGGTAAAACGCATGCAGGTATAGATTTCTACTCCGTGGTGTTTTTTTTTAGTTAATACTGAGCGTTCTTTCTGAGATAGGTATTTCGGTTCTCCACTTTCCTCCATCTTATTGTTCGTATAAGTCAAATATGTGATGACATATTAAAAAAATCCTAAAGAGATCCTTAAAAAGAAAAAAGAAAAAGAAAAAGCACTCATTATCATCATCATCTGAATAAGCTTTACCCATATTGTATATCATAAACCAAATATTTAGCGCTGATGCTGTTATATTTCTGGAGATAAACAAATGAAAGCAGAAATGCTCATAACGGCTCCCACCATTGACGGTGCGGATGGCTGATATCTCTGTGCACCAGCTGATTGTATTTCTGGTTCATGTGCTCGACTTGTGCACATGTGTAGGTTCGGACGGCTAAGATTTGTTGCCCATCTTATGCTGAGCTCAACAGGCAGTATTTGTCAATTTAGTCCAGCCCGGTCCGGTTGACCGGGTGGTTAATGGGGTTTCCCGTGTTGAAGCTAAACGTGGACTTTAAAAAGCCCAGTGGGCCCGTTTCTGGGCCGTTGATGGGCTGCAACGTTCGCAACGTCACTAGCAGCTGATTTAGGGACGTTGCGAGCCTATGGGCCTTAGTTACGGCTGCACTGGGCCCGTGGTAGGACTTGTTTATGCCCTTGCTTAGACCGTGAGGGACGTAGCTATCAGTTTTTTTAACTGGCTAACGGGCCACCAGGCACTAGTACGGCCTCGCTAGGCCCAATGATTTCGAGGCATTTATCGGGCCTGCATGATAACAGCACTACCTTTTGTACTAATAAGTTTTGGCATCAGCCTGGCCCAATAAATGTTCGGACATTATAGGCTCGAAACATTATGACATGGCCCAGGTAATGCTAGAGGGCTGAACTTGGCCTCATTGAGCCATGATTTAGTATGCGATTGAACATATGTGNATGACATGGCCCAGGTAATGCTAGAGGGCTGAGTTGGGCCTCATTGAGCCATGACTTAGTATGCGATTGAACATATACGGCCCAGATTTTCACGAGGATCACCGATGGCCATTGGAGGTGTTTCGGGCATGATGATACAGAGCCTAACATTACGGCTACCAGGCCCATTAGTTTCATAATTTGGGCCATCCGATAAGTTGCTGCCCAGAGAAAAATAATGGGCTTCATTATTGGCTCAGCTAGTGGCCATTCAATTCCTAAATGAAGCCCATAATTTTGTGCGAAGCCCGACTCGAAGGGCTGCTTCCGAGGCTACTAGGCCCAGTGCTCCCAGGCAATCTGGCAACAATTGCCCGACAAACTCGGGCCGTGCTCGTTGGGCCCCCCTTGCGCAGCGTTAAATATTTTCCCCTAAAAAAAAGTTTAAAAAAATGAAAAAACAAAATATGTTCCATTTTTCTGAAATGAAAAAAGGACCAATTAATTGAAGGTGCTAATGCAATTTCAGTTTAAAAGTTGAAAAGTAAGAAATACACAATAAAATCAATCAATGGACATTTCCTAAAACAGCCTATAACTGTATAGTTACGGAGTACCCCTGAGAATGAAGGAAAATTGCATCCTCATCCTCCTCCTCCAAAAAAATAAAAAAAAACTAACTAAATATTTGCTTTTAATCAATATCTATGAAGGGAAAAATGGAAATGCCAAGATAAAGCCCGGTCATTACCTTTCAAGCCGAGCCGAGCCGAGTGAAAACAAATTGGGGACCGCCCAACTTCACTAGTGAGGCTGAATCAAGATCGATCGTGGTAGTCATCTCCCAAGCCCAATTTCTCCGAGTGCCACTTCAAGAAGCCATGAACGAGGGCCTCTCTCATCCACGGGTAGCGGCAGCTCTCAACAGCTTCTGGGATGGTGAGCCAGCTCCGCTTTCGGATGCTCTGCTCAGGCCACGACACAAGCTCCTCCTTCACTAAGAGTGCAAACATAGCAGCTTTACATAAACCTTCAGGACAAAACTCACCTTGGTGAGTCTTACTCCTGAAGTCATAATGCCCTAGAAGATCCTGAAACCATTGCCAATAAAGAAAATGAGTTGGTTTGGTTCCCCAGTTCAATTTTTCATCCAAGACTAAAGCAAGCACATTAAAATGCAAATGGCAACATTTTGAAATGACTTCTGTTGACAACACTGCAACTTGGCCTACTTCAATATTATAAAGTCCAGATCAGTGAACCTAGCAACTCTTATTGTCAGTAGTCTCTGATCTCAGAGAGCTTTTATTACAGATACATATATCCTTGGAACAGAAAATGCAGATAGAGTATGCCTCTGAATAAAATTAATTCAGCAAAAATTATCTAATTCCTCAATTAAAATTATGTTTAAAGAACCAGCGTCAGGGGTGATCAAAACATTTTCTTTCATGTAGAAGGGTTTGATTCCTTAGGGGACAGGTACGCCTTCACTGTTGATGTGCTGTACAACTAAATCTGTCAGGATGGATCAGATTGCAAATGGCATTCATGGGAGAGGATGGGAAAGGAAAGAACTGATTCGCTGGGAATAGCATATGATGCTCATGGAAAGGTGATGGAACTCTGATTCACCTTAAGATCTCCTTTGACTCCGGCTTCCTCAATTGCTTCCCTTACAGCAGCTTCTTCAACAGTTTCATCATTCTCCCAGCCTCCCTTGAAGCAGCAAGAGCAAACTCATAAGTAACGAGTCAGTTATGGGATTTAGAAGGCAAACCAGTTCCAAGAAAGCACAACAACAATAAAAAGGTCGCTTCAAACCTAATGGACGTNATAAGTAACGAGTCAGTTATGG
This sequence comes from Sonneratia caseolaris, assembly GCA_900006705.1. NCBI lineage: Eukaryota > Viridiplantae > Streptophyta > Magnoliopsida > Myrtales > Lythraceae > Sonneratia > Sonneratia caseolaris. The sequence goes on from CXYZ01007891.1 coordinate 219,549, forward strand.
GATTTAGAAGACAAACCAGTTCCAAGAAAGCAAAACAACAATAAAAAGGTCACTTCAAATCTAATGGACATGCTTATGAATGCACTATATATTAAAGAAGACAAGAGCAAAGGCTTCAAGTCACAGTAAAACCCATTTCAGTAAGATGTCATGCTCCCACAGAGATTTCCCATATGATTATATCCCTTCTTGTATGCATCTCTGGCAAATCCTTTCCTCAAAAATACAACCTCAGTCCTTACAAGATGGTCAATCAGCTTTAGCCATTCACACTCTTTTAATTACTGCAAAATCATTGTTCAACTTAACAAGTCAGCAAAACCAGACTCAATATTTACACCTGAGGTCGGAAGGGCCTCCTAATCCTCTAAAAACAGCAGGAAAAGCATCTGCAACTAATGTCCAATGCTGACCTATGCTTGGTAAATTTGCACTATGATGGAGAAAAGGAAGCAAAAATGTAGGCCATACCTATTCAGGTAGGCAAATCAAGACCCACCTCTATCCCTTCCAGTAGAAAAACTACATCATCTAAACCTACAGGTATCAGCTAATTAGCTAATCCATGCCGCATGTAGGCAGTTGGACAGGGAGTACAAATCAGAAGAATACAATTGTCTTCTTGATTGGCACAGTGAAACTACCCCAGAAGTTTATCAGCAACTTCGAAATAACATGATACAAGTATGCCTACTGTAAGTTCATGTTGCAAAATCTTAGCACCATAAAGTACTAACAATAATATAGCGAGGAAATCAGAACAGCGGGAATGAAATTTAAAGTGGGAATAGAACCATCACTCATTAAACACCTTAGGAAACAGAAGGCCTGGACCACTAGCTGAACTGATCATAAGCACCTCAATAGTCTTTTCATCATTATAATTTCCTCCAACAGATCTATACTTAAATGGAATGCACCTGCAAAAGAAGACAATTCATTGGCAAGTGATTTGATAAACATGAAATTAAAGGATCACTGACCTGTTGGCAATCAACGAATATTATCCGCTGGTAGCTCTCATTCAATCCATTGAACTTTTAGTCAGATGCAACTTATGATATTACAGTTTATCAAGGTTAATGGTGAGGCAACTGCTTGTTCATTTAGAAAAGGGGGAAAATCTACTAGAAATGGAGATACTAAACATCTCCCATGCACAGAACTTCTAGCGACCAAAGCTACTATAAAGGGAAGTAGCTATCCTCTCCAACAGAAGTCTAGTTACAGCTGGTCCGGGTCACCACAATTTCATTAAGAAAGGAAAAACATGTAGGAACATACAACTCGACGGATTACTTTCTCCAAACCTCCACGAACACTCTTAAATGTAAAGCTCTTATTCTTATAATTGGCGTATCCTCCATCTCAAATAGAACCCGCATCAATGGAATTCACAACATGTTGACCAATTATCCGGATCAAGCATACAAACAACAGACAAAAGAGATTCAGCAAAAAGCATGGTTATCAAATAAAGTGAAATTAAACTGAAGGAAACGCAAAATGAAAAGAAAAGATTGAGCCCCCGAAAGAGGAAAAATGAAAACGCAGATCGAGTCGAACTATTTAAATTGCAACAGGAAAAGCTTTAAACAGGACTGAAAACGACCTTATAAGAATGGACGTCATAGAAGCGCAATAGGATAAGATGACAGCGACAGCAGACTTAAAGTTCTTATGACATAATCTAGAGAAAACGTGAAAGCGGTTACAATTCAACTGATAGAAAATGTAAAAAAAAAAAAAAAAGGATCGACACACGCCAGAGAAGATCAGATGGACAGCCAATGCGGAAGTCAAGGCTCCGTACCCGGCGACAAGGCGACAACCAGCCTCGTACCGCTGCTGATGCCGACCCGTGCGGGCCACCAAATCGCACATTACTGGAAAGCAAATAAGCCAATCAGACAGATTGGTACTCCGAAAGTCGAACCATCCTCACGCTCGCAAATAANAGATTGGTACTCCGAAAGTCGAACCATCCTCATGCTCGCACGCCACTTTAGCTCCTCCACCGTCGCTGCTGCTCGTTGCTCCAACTTCAATGAATACCGCTCAAGGTCATCCAATGGCTACGAGGAATCGTTGTCCGCTAGGGTTTCAGTTCAGTTTTCCCCTTCCTTCTTCCAGAGAGAATCGCCACATACTAAACGAGCGGTTGGGTTTGTGAGAGGGAGAGATAGAGAGGCGCCAAGAGCGGATCATATGGTTGTGCGAGGTGGTCAAAGGCACGTGGAAGATTGGTCAACTTGGGATCAGAGTCCTCTGCCCCGTATTCCCATCTCTGTTGTTTAGGCCCTCCGCCGTGATTTAGCCACGTGTTACCATTGAATACATACGGCTAGCGCTAGTTCGACTAAAAAAAGAAAAGGACGGCCACTTCCATTTCCCTCCAAAATTCAAATTCTAATCTCCGATCACGGATGGTATCAGATGTCATTTTAAGGCTACTTAACATCGACAGCTTGAATTGCTTCAATCTCCCTGCATGTTTCAGGATTCAACAAACCGTGCACTCTTGTAACTCTGGCTGGCATCAATCTATAAAAAGAAATCGAGATTTCAGCATGGCCTGCACATGGGCAGAGGCACTGTCGCTCTTGCTAGAAGCAATCAATGGGCGAACCATAACTTCATGCAAGAATACCTTATCTTTGATGTCTAGACTGCTCGCATCGACCTCGGTTTGAAGTCGAGGTTGCGCCGGCCAAGGTGATAGAGTTCAGGACCACCGCTCTCAGGCCGCCCGTTGCAGCAGGCCGCCATTCGGACATTTTCGGGCTAAGACGGCTCGATCAGTGTGCAAGTCTGACGAGTTCACCTCGTGGACAAAAAATGCTAGCTAGCGCGCCGGCGGGAGAATTTCCCGAGCTGCAGCTGAGGGAGGGAGGGAGGGAGGGGAAACGACAGGAGGAGGGAGTGGACAGAGTCCAAGGTAGGCAAGCGATGGTGGGCCTACGAGCTATGTGGCCCAATGGGCCGGTCCTTCGGGAAGGTCGTCGCTTCACGTTTGAGCCCATGGGCCCAAGTCCAGCACATAAAATGGGCTTTTAACTTTGTTGTACGTATTTACTACATACAAATGACTTCCACCGTGGGTTCGTAAAGCGTAATTTAGATAANTTGTACGTATTTACTACATACAAATGACTTCCGCCATGGGTTCGTAAAGCGTAATTTAGATCATTTATCTTTCCCACCTGATCATGTGGCCTTCTGAGAGACAACCCCACGACCCAAATTCCATGGACGGTCGACTGGTCTTCGGCCTGCCAGTCTGCTGGGAACATAGGGTGTGGATACAACTGTACCACGTACCTAACGTAAGTCCACATACATTGCACAGGCGCGGCGTGATGAAGGAATTGACAATTGACTTCAAAAGGTTAACGGGAGCCATTTGTAATCTCGAGCCAACTCTCTCCGTTGACAAGTCCCCCCGACGAGGTCGGTAATCTCCATGCCCAATCTCTCGAGCTTTCAATGCTGCCGATCCCTTTTGAACGACGGCTCTGTCCTCCCCCATCGATTCCCTGAATCGGGACACCGCATTCCTTGAATCTGGGAGGATTTGAAACTTCAGCGGAGACTTCCTATTCCCCCCACTTGGTCAGCAAGCAAAAGATTATGCCCTTCACGTGAAATTTGCGTTAGCCCTGCTCAGCGGCAGGCAAAATAGTAATAATGAGAAGAAGAAGAAGAAGACCGGACAAGATGGGGGCACAGAACGCATCATCTGACAATGTTTTTTTCAGTGGGACTCACCGCAGGATGGTATTGCCTCGATTCGGACCACTGCACCGGGCCGGATTTACTCCTCGCTGGGGGATCACGCATCACGAGCTGCGGATCCCACACTAATGCTCTCTTCCGACCATAATTAGGTGCAGTGAACGGCATCGATCACGATCCGTTCGGTGTCGTGCATCGGTACGCGCCTGCAGTAAATGACACGCTTTAAGAAGTCAGTTCTCAATTTGTTTCTCCCTCCAGCTATACCATACCGCAAGGAATATTCGAAATTAATCTATAATTAAGTGAAGATATTTAAAAAAATAATCCCAAATTTGGGAATATGTGTACCTCATTCACTATACGGCCTTCTTCTTTTTTTCCTAATTATGAATTTCCAGACTGTGAGAGTAAACTATGGGTCCAATCGGCGTAACAAGAATCACTCATCATCATGGTTGTTGGGCATGATGAACTGTGGTCGGATGCAATACGGTAATTTGACAAAAACACATAAAACTAGATGAAATTAACGTGACAATCACGCATATCTTTCCAACCGGAAAACCTCGTATGTCATGAATCCAACCTGGTCAACATTTTCAATGGGATGAACATTTTTTGGGAAAAAAAACGGTGTTGGGATTATTACATGATATATATATATATTAAATAAAAATTTCTGAGTGTTGTGAAGAGCCCCTTCCTAGCGGTCTATATATCTTCGACGAACTCCCTCACAGCTATCCTTGCTTTTCTCTTCTCGCTTCACCTCACAGCTCATCTGTAAGATTCTCCCGACAGAAACCCGACGAAGTTGGGGGCTGCTTACGTTCACAGTGCTGCCGACGGGCGGCGGCTGGCTTGTTATGTTCGGAGAGTGAAGATTTTGCGCGGTGCACGGCAAACAGCAATTAAACTCGAACATGGGCTCGGGTAAGGTTCTGGTGCTGGCGGCTGTAGCAGCGTTTATGGTGGTGATGCCGCTGGTGCTGCCGCCTCTGCCTCCGCCGCCGCTGATTCTCCTCTTCTTCCCGGTTGGCATTATGGCCGCCCTCATGCTACTCGCCTTCTCCCCCGACGAGGGCGTCCTGGACTTCCCCGTTTAGAAAGAGAAAGTAGTAGAGTTCTGCCTTGTAAATTTAACTCGCCTCGTCTCCCTGAATACAGTTGCTGCTAACCCCGAAAATCTGCTCTTTAGTGATATTATTAGCACGTGACAATTGTAGCCCCATTCTTGGGATTTAATCGGCCAAAAATATATGTTCTCCTCATAGAGTCGAAAATTAGCAATGGAAGTTCTTGGAAAGTTGGGCCCGACCCTCTGAAACACATAAATTTGTATGGATCCTACATCCCCTTGTGCATGTGAATATCGACCAGGTCTGGGAGTAGCCTATGGGAACAATCCAAACTCATTAGGATTCCATATCACAACTCTGGAAATCGGATCACTTCAGCTGGGCAAACGAATATGCAGCCGGGAGAGCTGTGAACTAATTGGATCGCATAGAAGTGATTTGACAAGAATTAGCAACTTGTTCGAGCATCGATAGGTTGTGGATGGGGAATGTTATCACATAGTACTACAGATTGGAGATTACAGATAACTACACTTGCATAAAAGAGTAGCTTATTACATGGATCCTTTCTGCCTAATGTCATATTGATACTATCGTGTGATCAACTTCTTCCAATTCTCAAGGAAGAATCAATCCCCTTCCCAGCCCCACCAGCAAGAATCCTAGCAATCTCCAACTGAGTACCAGCAATGATCTCGGTCCTCTTGAGGTCTATCTCCCCTCTCCTGGCCTCTGCCTCGATCCTCATCCTCTCCACCTCCTTCATCGCCTCCATCCTCACTTGCTCCGACCTCATGATCGCCTCCGCTAGCCACCTGATGCTCTGCACGATCTTCCTCTCTCCCCCCACCACCTTCATCTGCTTCCTCTTCATCGTCTTCGGCTTCTTGGAGCCGTGGTCCTGATTCTCATGGCTGTAGATAGCCGGCGTGCTGCTGTCTGTCTCTGCTGGGTTCTTGTCGGACACTTGATCGGACACATTTTTTCCAATCCCATCTTCCTGTGCGTGGAAGATTCGGCATAATTATCAAGTGCTAATAATGTGTCAAGCGGTGAATTCAGTTGGATAGTAGTTTTCTGGGGGTAAATCATGACTTCCGATCGGCTTGAAATTGATCACGAGACTTCCACACGGCATTCTCGACCCGAACTACTAATATGATGTGTATATAAGTCATGGTGTGGTTAACTATTATTATCGGTAAATTGTAAGGAACATATAAAACAAATACATGACACTAGATTTCATATGAAGCATTAAGGATTTTTTGTTTTCAACCCTTTATTATTATTATTATTATTTTAAAATCTAATGGGTCTTGAGCTTGAGTTGAATCCTTCAAATCAATGATGTGCTAAACCATCACAATTGAGCTAGTTTTGATACTTCCCTTATTACTGAGGACAGCAGCAAGGCTGTACACTAGAGAGCTTGTTATTGGGACAGAAGACAGAATCATTAAATTTATCAGTTACCTTAGTAAACACTCGATCGACTCCATCGGTACCATGTAAATTTTGTAGCATTCCAGGAGAAGGGCCGCGAGGCGGATGCTGTGTCAGTTGCGGCGGTGGCAGCGGCAGCGGCAGCGGCAGCGGCTCCAGCAGTACCAAGGGTGGCGGGTTAGTGATTGGATGATGAAGCGCTGGACGTAGCTGCTGAAGCGGCGGCAGTGTGGTGGTGGTGGTTCCTCGTAGTAGCATGTCTAGACGGGGATACAGAGGCCAGGAGGATGGATCCGCCGTGGCGGACTCCAACCGGTATCGCTTCTTCATGGATTCAATCTTATTCTTGCACTGGGTCTGGGTCTTGGGGGATTTGGTGGAATTGGCCCGCGAGGATACGATGCGGGCAACATCTTCCCAGTCGTGGCCCTTAAGCTTAGCCCGGTTCCTGAGCACCCACTTGGACTCGTACGCCTCAAGGAGCGCCGAGACTGCTCCTTCGCTCCACTCATCCCTCTTCAGCCTGTCACCGCCTCCACTGCCGGCAACTGGGGCCGGAGATTTGCCTGGGGACTCTTCTTTGGGGAGGAGAGACGGGTTATGATGATGAGAAGAAGCTTGGCTAGTATCTTTGTCAATCTCTCACCATGCTAAGTTTTTTTTTTTTTTGGTTTTTTTTTACCACCTTACCATATCAACTGTTAAGGTCTCTAAAGTCTAAACTCCTCTCAGCAAAAAGAAACGGAGAAGGGAGGCTGAAGGCAACAAGCAAGCTGTGTAGAGATATAGAGAAGGGAGACAGCCAAGAAATCGAGGAAAAGGAAAGCCCAATGGACTTAGTGGCCAGCCATGGACAGATAGAGAACCACTAGCATTATTGTTACTGAGAGAAAGAAAGAGGAGGATAAGTCTTATTTTTCGGGAATCGATTTGATTCGAATTTTAATTATTATGAAAAATTATATTTTTAAATTTTAAGTGATGAATTACCGTGATAAAATGGCATTTTAAATGTTAATTTATAATAATGAAGTGAGATGTGCCATATATAGTTAATGTAAAGCTTTTTCGTCTGGCTGTTAGCTTTGATATAAAGCCAACCGAGACATCCATCCGTCCGTCCACCTTCACCTCCACCACCACCACCACCGCCACCAATGACGGTGGAGGATGGTGGTGGGGTCAGCCACGTGGGTCTGCCTCCCACTCCCGAATTCAAATTCCAATTCCATCACCAAAAGAAATCCTGCCAATCTAATTCCTTGACCGCCATCCCCCCGCCCCTTACCCACAGAAGCTCTTTTTTCCTCAGCTTTTCCTCTTAATGTGCAAGCCCTGGTGCCTAATTGCCTCCCTCTAGGATCAGCTGGTATTCTTGTCCCAGCCCATGCATGACCTTATGTGAATCGGTATCTTCACAATTGCCCGCATTAGATTCTATGATCCTCAGCTAATTCTGACCTCCAAAGACTTGAAAACGAGAAGTTTGATGCCCTGAAGCCAATCATCCCGAGTTAAGAGTCAACCACGAACAGCCTGTTATTGCATAATCATATCGGGGTAGAGAAACGAAAAGTTACTGGTCCGTAGTTCATCCCTTCTGCTCAACTGCAATGTAGAATGGTAGAGATGTTATACGTGCCGGTATAATCCAAAACCGGATCGTTAAAACTCATAATTAGCCCATAATCACTCTTATTGGATTTAAGGGTGGTCACGGTATGAGTTCAAAAAATAGACTCCATTGAACCGGAATTGGCACAGAACCTTTGGAAACTAACTCATAACTATAACCGGGCCAAAACTGTTGCAAAACTGGGATGGACCGGCCCGAACTGCCAAAAACCTCAAAATTAACAATCAAATTTTGTCGATTCAATTTTAAAAATTAAAAAGATGAAATGGTCACAGTTCACAATTCAAACTGGCTCGGATCATGAACTGACCCGACCCCCTTAGAAACGGTTCCGAGCCTATTCATATTTTCATGAACTGTTGCTTACAATTGAACTAGCTCATTACACTTAATAGCTAAACCATAACAGGTCAGTTTTGAACCGGCTCGGACCATCCATTTAACATATCTAGAGCATGGGCTCTATTCATCTCATCCACGGCCGCTAGCAATCGAGCATCGACTGAATGAGCTGTGCCCAGGGAGGTGAAGAGCTCTTGAGACACAAAGGCTTAGAAAATGAAGATAAAAAGGAGAGGCCGAAAGTCCGTAGAGAAAGGGGGAAAATGAAGAGAGAAATACTCGGGCCAGGATTGACTCTTCCTCTCACTATTATTTACTCCGCTGTAGCTCCTACGTATGCGTGCGCGCGTGCGCGTGGAAGCAATATGCCATCAAATCTTCAAACCAGGTGAATAAATTGCCATAATTTCCACAGCTGGTGGGGTCTGTGATTGCAAATACGATTAATTAAAGGGTAAATGGCATATAAAAATATGAGGTTTCTTTTTTTTTAAAGCTAAATGTTTTAAATTTGAAAAAT
>CXYZ01007891.1:228641-273450 GCA_900006705.1 Sonneratia caseolaris
AATTTTTTTAAAAAACAAAATTGGCTTGATTCAGGAATAATTTGAAAATTTATGTTTTTATTTTTCAAATTTAAAATGTTTGATCTCTCGCATTTTTACATGCAATTCACCCTTAATTAAATATATTAAACAAATAAAGCCCTTTCTATTAAGATGTAAATGAATTTTGTTTTTGGTATGTTTAGCGGATTTTAATTTATTGGAGGGTTCCAATTTAAATCAAATTAACTCATTAAGAAATAAAATTTTCAAAATTATCAAAATCTAGTTGTAAGATATTATTTAAAAAGAAAATGTACCGATAATTTCAGTTAAGTCATGCCGATTAAGAACTAAACAAATGATAAAAATTTCTGATTCTATAGTCAATGCAGCTGTTTGCTGTGTCCATAACATAAGTCACAGCAGTCGTACCTGCCAAGGAGGAACTCAATAATGCGAAGCCAAGTCTGCTACGCAAAATACGACTAACCAAGTCGGATGAAACAACAATAATAGGCACTCCCGCAAGAAGAATGAAAGAAAGACCCACGATACTGCAATTTCTCGTATGGCCTGCTAAAGGTGTGTGGGGGCGAGAAGCTCCAGAGTTAGATAGATCATCACAGGATCAAATATCCTTTCTAGAAAAGGTAGCTTCATAGCCAGGCTTGTTTATGGTATGAATTCGTCGACAGAATCTGCTACTGGTGGATAACAATTCCAAGTGATAGCTCACAAGATTCATCTGCTCATCGCTTACTGAATCCAAGTATCTCACAGCATTGAAAGTGATAGAGATGAGATTTAGAGAAAGCACCTCGTAACAGTGATCTCCCATTCATAGTTTGGGGAAGTGCGCCTTCTGCTTCGGTCACGAGGGAGTTCAGGAGCAGGAGCTTAATAGCTTTGAGCCAGTTGATTTGCACATCATTCTGAGAGATAAGAACGGCAGCCACAGTACCATCAAAATTAGAGGAATGCATCACCTAAATGCAAACTGAGATATATGCTCCCGTAGACATCTTTTTTCAGTTTAACACTTCAAAATACGACTGGACCGAGACACAGTTGAAGGCTCCAAACCTCCGACCATGAACACAAAGAGCACCTATGCAACAAAGAGAGACATATTGATGTTCTGATGTAACTCGACACATCTCTACAACATATGGAAGGATACCATAAGAGTACTCATCTATTGATCTTTTCAAAGGGTAGCAACTTGTCAGACTATTACATTCGTATAATATAAAGCAACATAATCAGAATACTACCATGGTTTTGTTACAATTTCAGAAGAAGAAAAAGGAAGACACAGAACATAGGAACTGATTCTCTTGCATATCTCATTGCTTACAACCAAGTGCTATATATATATCTAATAACTAGTAACCTGCTAAAACAAACTTTCCTAGAAACAATGACAACATGCTGAAACAAACTCTTACTGACTTGGAAAACAAGAAGCATGACAAACAAACTCCTATATTCTAGGAACTAAACAACTAAAATTGAAAAACAAGAGAACGTGGTCAAATAAAACCCAAGTAACTCAACATTCCCTCCCTTAAACTAAAAATTTGTCAACATTCAGTTTAATCAAATTTGCCAACACCAAGCAACTTTCGCAACTTCTGAAATGCAGCCAACTTGAGGGACTTGGTAAAAATATCAGCAACTTGATCCTCACTTCTGCAATGAATAAGATCAATGACTCCTTCCTTTGTGAGGTCTCTTAGGAAGTGATACTTCACATCAATATGCTTGCTTCTTCCATGTAGAACAGGATTTTTGGAGAGCTTTATTGTTGAATTGTTGTCACAATAAATCGTAGTGGCTGCCTTTTGCTTGAAATGAAGCTCTTCGAGAATTTTCCTCAACCAAATTGCTTGACAAGCACAGGCTGTTGCAGCAACAAGCTCAGCTTCAGTTGTCGACAAAGTAACAATTTGTTGCTTTTTTGAAGACCATGAAACAGCTCCTGAGCCCATCACAAAAACATATCCGGATGTACTTCTTCTATCATCTAGATCTCCAGCATAATCACTATCAGTAAAACCAACTAAATCTGTCTTTTGTCCCTTTTGGTAGAACAACCCAAAGTCTGTTGTACCTTGTAAATATCGAAATATTCTCTTCGCTGCTAGAAGATGTATCTCCCTTGGACTTTCTGCATATCTACTGATAACACTTACAGCATGCATTATATCAGGCCTTGTTGCAGTCAAATACATTAAGCTTCCAATGATTTGCTTAAATAAAGTCCCATCCACCTTTCTTCCTTCAACATCTCTCATCAACTTCAAACCAAACTCAATTAGTGTACTAACAGAATTGCAATTCTTCATCTGAAACCTTTCTAAGATTTCTTGCACATATTTCTTTTGGGAAATAAAGATACCAGCTTGCATTTGCACCACTTCTATGCCAAGAAAATAGCGCATCATTCCCCAATCAGACATATCAAACTCAAGCATCATAGAGTGCTTAAATTCTTCGAATATGGCATTATCATTTCCAGTATAAATTAGATCATCCACATATAAGCAAACAATGAGCATTTTTCCTCCATCTCCAACTTTAGTAAAAAGTGTATATTCATATGGACATTTCTGAAAACCTTCCTTCAGAAAATAAGCTTCAATACGGCTATACCAAGCCCGTGGGGCTTGTTTTAGTCCATAAAGAGCCTTTTTCAATTTATACACTTTATGCTCATTTCCAACCTTAATATAACCAGGGGGTTGATCGATGAATACCTTTTCTTCTAAGTCTCCATGCAAAAAAGCTGATTTCACATCCAACTGGAAGATAGGCCATGAATTTTGCGCAGCTAAGGCAATCACCAATCTGATTGTATCATGCCTTGCAACCGGAGCAAACACTTCTTTATAATCAATGCCAAATTCTTGTTTATAACCTTTTGCTACCAAGCGCGCCTTGAACTTATCAACTTCACCATTCTCCTTTAGCTTTGTCTTGTACACCCACTTCACTCCAATGGTCTTTTGCCCTTTTGGAAGTTCCGTTAGCTCCCAAGTATCATTTCTTTCAATGGCTGCGATTTCGGCATCCATCGCCTTTTGCCACTTTGTTTCTTTAATAGCATCTTCAAAAGCTACTGGGTCACAATCTGAAAATAAAGCAAAATGAGTAAGGGGATCTTCAGTTTGGTCAATCCCAGTTACCTCATAATCAGCCATCCAAGCTGGTCGTCCTTTAACACATTGAGGTCGTTGTTCACCCTCTATTTCAGAAGCTGAAATATGTTGTTCAGCTGCTGGTGGTTGTGTATTCTCCACTAGTTGCGCTTCTTCTCCATTTTGCCCGTCAAAATCGACTTGTATTTGCTTTCCAGCTTTCTTCTCATCCCGAATCCAGAACTATTCTTCATCAAACACCACATCACGACTAATGGCAATTTTCTTGGTGATGAGATTGTACAATTTGTAAGCTTTTGACTGCTCACTAACACCAAGAAAAATGCATTTTTCTCCTTTGTCATCAAGCTTGCTTCTTTTCTGGTCTGGAATGTGCGCATACACAATACAACCAAAGATTCTAAAATGATCTACACTTGGTCTTCTTCCACACCAAGCTTCTTCAGGTGTCACATTTTGAACAGCAAGTGTAGGACTTCTATTCAGTACATGAATGCTCCAATTGACTGCTTCAGGCCAAAAACTTCTTGGGACACCACTTTTCACCAGAGTTGCCCGCACCATATTCAAGATTGTGCGATTTTTTCTCTCTGAAACACCATTCTGCTGTGGAGTATAAGCTGTTGTAAGCTGCCTTTTAATCCCATGCTCCTCACAAAAATTTATAAATTCTTGTGAGTTATATTCTCCACCACGATCGCTACGAAGAATCTTTATAGGCATACCTGTTTCCCTTTCTACAAGCACCTTGAAATATTTGAAAGCTGAAAAAGTTTCAGACTTCTCCTGCATAAAATAAACTCAAGTTTTCCGACTATAATCATCAATGAACGTTATAAAATAACGTTTACCACCATTTGATGTCGGAGTAATGGGCCCGCATAAATCAGTGTGAACCAGCTCCAAAACTTCCTTCGCTCTCCATGATTTTCCTTTGGGAAAATGGTCTCGATGTTGCTTACCAACAATACATTCTTCACATACTTGCAAGGGACATTGAATTTTCGGAAGTCCCGTCACCATGTTTTTCTGCTGCAACGTTTTTAGACCACCAAAATTCAAGTGTCCGTAACGAAAATGCCATAACCATGCTTCATCTTTTAGCCTTGAAGAGAAACAAGACTGGTTGGAGCTGTCAAGATGCAACGGAAACATCCTATTTGGTGTCATGTTGACTTTGGCAATTAAGCCCAGCTTGTCATCCTGAATGCGGCAAACTCCATCTTTGATAGAAATCTCATATCCCTTCTCTTGGAGCTGTCCAATACTTAACAAGTTAGTTTTCAGATCTTGAACAAAGAAAACATTAGAGATGATCTGATATGTGTCTTCTTTAGTGTGAATTTTCACACTTCCTTTGCCCATGACCGAAACCTTAGAGTTGTCACCAAAGGTTACGGTGTTGCGAAATGATTCATCCAAATCTGAAAACATTATCTTGTCTCCACACATATGATTGCTGCAACCGGTATCCAAATACCACAAATCTTGGTGCACAGCTTCCTTTGTATGGCAAGCCATCAAGAGAGAAACTTCTTCTTCTTCTTCTTTCTCTGCAAAATTTGATTTCACACCACGATTTCTGTTGAGATTAGTTCTGCATTCAGACTTGTAATGGCCATACCTGTGACATCTATAACATTCAACATTAGACTTGTCAACCGACTTTAGTCTGTAACCATTGTGGTTACTGCCATGGCCTTTTGCTTTCCATTTGGGATCAGTAGCATGATCCACCTCTGATTTTTGGAGCATTTCTCTATTCTTCCATCTCCCTTTCCCACGACCAAGACCTTTAGGATTAGCTGCTGCCTTCAACGCTTGTTCTTCTTTTTCTTGCTGGACAAATTTTTGCTCATGAACCAGCAAAGAACTCTGCAACTCATCAATTGAAAGTAAATCAATATCCTTCGATTCTTCTATAGAACAAACAACAAAATTAAATTTTGGTGTCATCGATCGAAGAATCTTCTCGACAATGGTGACATCTTCCATCTTCTCGCCATGGATCCGCATCTTGTTAGCAATTGCCATTGTTCTTGATAGATAGTTAGAAACTGACTCTCCCAACTTCATGTGCAAATTCTCGAACTCAGTTCGAAGCCCTTGAAGTTGCACACGCCTTGCCCTTGTGTTCCCTTGATACTTCTTCTTCATTGCATCCCAAATGTGCTTGGAGGTATCTTTGCAAAGAATTGTCTCCAAGGTTGATCGATCAATGGCCTGAAAAAGGTAATTCTTGGCCTTGAGATCCTTCAGCTTCAAAGCATCCAGATCAGATTTTTGGGCATCTGTCAACATGGCTCTAGTTGCTGGTTCTGCTACTCCAGACTCAACGACGTGCCAATACTCTTTGGACCTCAAGAAATTCTCCATCAACATGCTCCAATGATCATAGTGACCATCAAAGTGAGGGATAGCTGGCTGCACAAAATTTTCAGTGGCCATGTCCTTCACTGCTACTGCAAACCTCTAGCTCTGATACCACTGTTACAATTTCAGAAGAAGAAAGAGGAAGACACAGAACATAGGAACTGATTCTCTTGCATATCTCATTGCTTACAACCAAGTGCTATATATATATATCTAGTAACTAGTAACCTGCTAAAACAAACTTTCCTAGAAACAAGGACAACATGCTGAAACAAACTCTTACTGACTTGGAAAACAAGAAGCATGACAAACAAACTCCTATATTCTAGGAACTAAACAACTAAAATTGAAAAACAAGAGAACGTGGTCAAATAAAACCCAAGTAACTCAACAGGTTTGAGTGATAGTTACATGTTGCAACCAAAAATGGAGGCATCATAAGTCCCCTCCATGAAATTTCTCCCTGACCGCTGATCTAATACATTAAGATCACCTTCCCTTTTTTAATTTTCTGAATAAAACATGTCAGGAGCACTGCATCGAGGATTTGGAGAGAGCAATATATGTGAAACACAATCTCCTGACCTGGACTGCACTAGCCTCTATTGGTAAACGTTCAATTATTTGCTTCAACAACTTCATCCAGGTATCCGTCTTCTGAGGTAGCCTTTCCAGTCTCTTCCGGCAAGTTGACCTTTTTCCAACTTCCATTCTTGCTAGAGGAGAACAGGCACCTCTCGTCTATGGCAAATATTACAGGGTCTACCAATAAATAGTTCATAGCATTTGAAACAGAGAGCAAGCACTGAAAGAAAACAGAAGAAGAGAAGACAAGCGATCTGCTGAAAGAAGGCATTGATCCTATAAATTCATTACTACTTGAAATTCTACGAGATAGTGTGCATATATACAGGAAGACGCAGCCCAAAAAATCACCAATCAACTACATGAAAAGCTCCAGCCAAGAAAGCCAAAATAAGACCAATTCTACTACAATTGGGCCCTGTCCCACTATAATTTTTGTTTCAAAGACACAATACAGCTACAACTAGGAAAACATGACCACTTCACGGAAACAACCTACTCAAGATGAATGGTGGAGCGAGTATCAGAATCTCCCCGGAGAATCCCCGAGAACATTACCACTGCTTCCATCACTGCAACTGCCAAGGGCGTTGGCATCGATAAGGCCCAGCAATGCAGCCGCCTTGCTCTTCCCTTTAGCAGTGCCATGCTCGGCCACGTCAACGATCCCATCAACCACCCCAAGACCCATAACCCGGACATCCTCCACCACACTCCCTTTCCCGCACCTTACAAGGTTGAGAAGAGCAGAGACCGCATTCTCCTTTATCCTCATGCTCGATCCTGTCGACATGTCAAGAAGATCCACCAGGACACTGATCCCCGAGACGTTGCGGAAGGCCTCCTCGCTCTCCTCACACCCAGCAATCTGAGCCGCCACGGCAGTGGCATCCTCCACGATCCCAACCCTCCCATCCTTGAGAATCAGGCCAAAGAGAGGCCCAACGGCCCCAAGGTGGATCATGGTGGAACGGTTGAGAGGGTACAGCGAGACTCCGAAGAGGGCCTTCAGAGCATCCTTGATGGACCTTGGAGGGGAAGAGGGGCTGCGAATGATGTCGATGAGAGCGTAGACGATGTCACGCTTGGCCCCAATGATATGGCGGTATGAATCGACGATGAGGAGGCTGTAGAGTGCGGCAGCGGAGGATTGCACGGCGGCGGGGGAGGTGAAGGAGTGATTACGGAGGATGTGGGAGAGTGCGTCGAGGAGGCCACGGGTGGACATCAGAGTGTCCTTGGAGGAGATGGAGATGTTGAGGAGGGTAGCGGCGGCGTTCTCCTGAGCCTCGAGGGAGGAGGAGTAGAGGGTCTCGGCCAGATAAGGAATGGCTCCGGCGTCGGCGACGAGAGGCCGGCTTTCGGGGTCGTGCTTGGAGATGAGTCGAAGCTCACAGAGGGCCTCGGTCCGTGTCTGCTCGGAGACGGAGCTCAGCTTCGCCACCAGGGACTCCGCTGTCCGACGCTTCACCTCCATAATCAAACCTTGACTCCTACTCTCCTGCTGCTTCTCCTCCTCCTCCTCTTCCCCTTCCTTTCTCGCAGTGAACGATTACCGATTCAGCTTTCGGGTCACCTCTCTATCAACAATTTAGAGAGAGAAAAGACGGTAAAGGGTTAACTTCAG
The DNA here is from genome assembly GCA_900006705.1 of Sonneratia caseolaris. NCBI lineage: Eukaryota > Viridiplantae > Streptophyta > Magnoliopsida > Myrtales > Lythraceae > Sonneratia > Sonneratia caseolaris. The sequence goes on from CXYZ01007891.1 coordinate 236,370, forward strand.
AGCAGAAGGCACCTATTGCACAAGGCAGGAGGGGGAAAAGGGAGAAAATCAAAGACCGATGGACCTAACCCAATCTCACCTCCGCAAGCTTTTGACCGCCGAAACGGCGAAACTCGGAGACGCCATTTCTTCAGCTGAGCTGCCGACGTTGGAGGAGGCTCCGTATGATTCTTTCCTTCGAAAATTCCATGTCAATTCCCTGTAACCACAGAAAAAAAAAAAATCAATCATGACGACAGATTCCCTTCCTAAGCATGCGTACACACCGTTGACCAGGTCGCTCGCCTCCAACACAATTCTGTCCTGTTACGTTCAACGTCAATATAAATCCGTTTTTTTTTAAAAACAAATTCTCGAATTTCAATAATATAAATATAAATAATTTTTATATATGTGATAATTTCACCTTAAAATTTAATAAAATTTTAAATATCATATTATTTTCTACTGNTACAAACCCATGAACGGTTTCTATCTTCCAGAGAGTTTGGACTGGGGAAACGAAGTGATTCATGATCTATATGTTAGTTTTCTTTTCTTTTTTCTTGGGAAAACAATGAAGAAGAGAAAAGTCAACTATTGACCCTTCTTTAATAATTGATATATTTTAAGTTATTTAGGTTGGCCCATATTTATATAATTTAATTTTTTTTTCTTAATAAGGAGAGGAATGATATCAAACAAGACGAATTAAATTTTATGACTTTAATAACGAAAAAGCCCAAAGAAGTTGAGCTGATATGGGCCCTCAGGAGGACGGCCCAGTATCAGAGGCAGCCCGGCCCAATACAATTTCCAAGCACAGCCTCTACCGTTCGCGTATCCTAAGGGTGGGTCGGAATTCAAGTTTGACTTCCGAAGTTTCATTCTGAGTTCAACCCTCTCGGGGGGCAAACAGGACTGACTGAACGCTTGTCCATTACTGTAAAGTGCGTTATTACTAGCAATGTGTTCTCTCTTTTTCTGTACTTTTCCTCCGACCGCCGTAAAGACATCCCAGTTTTTCAGCCAAAGTTTCTGTATGAAAGCCTCCCTGATCATCTATAGGAAAGTGAAGGACAAAAATGATTGGCCCTCCAAAGAAAAAAGAAAAAAACATGAAAGGTTCCATGGATTTATCTTGACAAGTGAGAGCCCTGCCTCCCTATTCAGAGTTCCAACCTGGAATATTAGCCGTTGCTTCATTCACCATCTTTACAAGGGTCACCTGCGAAAGAATAACGGAGCATGAATGAGCCAGTGAGTGAACCGAAGAGGGCTGGACAAGTTTCATCAGAACAATCACGGAATACAATACTTACAACACTTTCGGGGACTCCAGGCGGGGGCAAAGAGAGATTTCTTGGCAGAGGCCCGCGCAGATATGATCGCTTGTCAAATCTCCACTCTCCTATCTTCCCATATGTTAGTTCACCCTGAAATGAGTCCAACAGACGTGGCGTCAATGACAGTGGCTCTGGGGAGAAAAAGTACATGTATCCAGAAATCAAGAATGAAGAACTATTTGGAGAGTTGAAACTCGATCCCAGCAATTAAGGGAGAGGAGGAAAAGAACCAGACCTTCATGTTATAGTCACAGCCATACGTGTAATGAATTATGAACTTATCTTTCGTCTCCAGATCCCACGGAGGCTGAAATGTTTTAAAAATACACATATGTAAAAGGTTAAAATTGGCAAGGCAAAGGTCGAAATTGAGAAAGAAGAATGTTGAAACTTAATAGAAGCACAAGATTAAAAATATATATATATATACATATGTATAGACCTGTAACATAAAGTCTTTGCGGAGAATATGCTGCACTCCATGCAGAGCTGATGCTACGGCGTAAGCATACCTTATTTCAACAAGTTCAACATAAAAGAGATTAAGCATAAAGTTATTTCTAAAGCTATAAATTTTACGGATAAGTTCAACTCTAAAGTTTTAACTCCCCACATCTCTAGGACCCATCCAAATGATTTGTCAGTCTCGGGATCCTCCTTCATCTTCAAAGACACATTCATCCAAGTAGGAGCAATCTTTGCTAACAGATCCTGAATCACAGAATTTGTATATTCATCAACAGGACATACTTAACCCAGAATAAAAGCTGAATGCTCAAGATATGCATATATTTTAGAAACAGGAGAATCTCAACCTTCTTAATAATCACTGGGGAGTTCCCAATGGGATCAATATTAGTCACAGGGCCCTTCTCTTCGGGATAAAACTTTCTTATGATCTTCTCATTCCGATCAGGCTTGATATAGAAGAATGGGAATGCAGCAGGATATCCTGTATGAGCCAGATTGGGTATAGGTCGAATAAATATGTGATCAGGCTCTGCCATGAGTACATATCTGCATCACCCAAAAAAGGAAATGGTTTATCATTTTATTGAGTGGGATTCAATATTTAATTAGTTTCATAGTTTTTTATTCCACAGAAGCTCACTCTTCCTCAATCGTAGCCTTCTCCAGCCATTGCACAAATGCCCATGGCCTATTTAGGACAACATATCCCTGTTTAAAAGCAAAAATGCAAACAGATAATTAAGAGTTACATTAACTTGGATTGGAAATATTTCGCCATCATCACGCAATGTGAGGCAAAAGATTTTAGTGAGTAGGACTTTATTACAATCCCATGACAGATCTAAACTCATTGTCCATCCAAGGACCAAATTTTGATGCTCCAAAATGTTACACAGTCTTACACAACATCCCAAAGAATGCCTAAATCAATTGAACATCTGTGGAAAATCACAGTCATGAGGGTGTTCCATCTTAACACAGCATTGAAAGCCATTTGTTCAAAGCTAGAAAGGGGCACATGATGATAGATTTCACTTTAATAATTGAAATTGCAATTATTCATAGCCACAAACCAAACAAATGATAAGTGCAGAGATTTGAGATGTGCTTTTCCCCCTTTCAGCCTCTAAAATCTTCAACTGGAAGAAACCAAAGGCAAAACTCTTAGTAAAACCCTAATGTAAATCCAACTGAATACCTACCCGATCAAGACCTGCTGGAAGAGGATCAACCACCATCGTAGGAATCTCATCCATCAAGTTATCAGGACTGCCAGAATGTAAAATTCGAGTAAATCCTCCCATTTCAGACCCAGGCAAATCCTTCTGCTGCTTGTACCAATAGTACATTATGCGACACTGCCACTTGTTGTAAGGAGCATCCGTGGCTGTGAGGGCAACATGAAAAGGAATCTTTGCATTTCTCGGTTTCTTTACATTCTCGGGCATTTCAACAATAGGGTCTGATATTAACACATCATCTGATTCGTCCCTAGCCCACCTTCCAATCGCTCGGTGGTGCATTACTGATGTTAGCAAGTTATAAGTTGCAAAGCAGAACCCACAAGCCAAGAGAACCAGTAGAAACAGGGATGCCCTTGCCATGGTTTTCCTTCCAATCAATATTATCAGAATCAAAATGCTTAAGCTTCTCCACTTTCCAATGTTTCCATTAAGCTCCCCAGCTCTGCAGTCAAAACTGCAAGGAAGCAGACACATCAAACAAATAAAGTAGTTTCTAACAATTCCAATTACCTGCATAGAATACTTACAGTTAAAAAAAAAGCATACAATTAAGTCAAAACTAAAAATTGATTTGGATTTTGTGGAATGAGAGATTTATAAGAGCTGAACACCTAAAAAGAAATACCAAATAAAGGAGATATTCTACATTGTATAAACCAAATATATAATAAGTAATTCATCAGATTCCATCTCAGCCAAAAAAAAAGGTCGATCAGATACAACCTCTAGATGTTGGTCCTAATAAAGCTGAATGAGAATGAGACGGCCCTGGGGATGAGGAGAGATTGTAGGCAATATACTAATGTCCAAAATTAAAATGAAAAAATCCCACTTAAAGTTTTAAAAGATCAAATGTTGAATAGCATGAGACGATAATCTAGCCAAGCATCTCCCTCAGCAATCCGACAAAGATCATGTGAGAACCTAATCATAAAATCTGCAAACTGCAGCCATGATATTCCCGAAAGGACATGTGCAAGGAAAAAGCTTGTCAATAAGAAAACTTTCCATATCCATTTTAACAATGAAATGACTGTGCATATTCTGAATGCTAGATCAGAATCAGCAAAGAAAACAGATCCCTTATAGCTTGGTGCAATCCTGTAATTTGTTGTTAATGGAAGAAAATTGCTCTGGAAAGAAAAGGTCAAATCTCAGGCACTAACTCAGAGAGAGCACCCTGCTGCTCTTCAAAGCCCAACCCCACACAGACTACATTCTTTGAGATCTTCAAAAAATTTTATGAGAGCTAAAGTACACTGACATAAACCGTCTGCACAGTGCAAGAACTAATGACATTCAATCCAACATCTATGGATAATGGATTGGCAATCCAAGGTAAACCTCCTGTTAGAAATATTATGGTTCGCAAATCACCAACACAAGCAAGGCTGTTTGTGATAGATTAAACGATTAATGCACCGCTTTCAATCCCTACGTAACAATCCAGCTACGATGAAAGATTTAAATTGAACAGAGTCATCGAGTGATTCACCTAGGAGAGTCTCAATCTACCACCAAAATCCAGGCCCCTAGAAGCATTCTGCGCCATAAAGCAAGAAATCGACGGGAAGTGGGATCCAGAAAATGCACTAATGTATCACGGCAATCAGGGAGAGTCAACGCCGAGGAAGGACTCCCCACGAAAGATAACAGGTGACAATCACAAAATCAAGGCCGGATGAAAAGGACAACTCATGTGTCAGAGAAGAAAATTTAAAAAAGATTCCAATGGCCGAGTCAACCCAACGAGAAGCCAAATGGGCACTAAAGAAACGGGAAAATTCGGCAAACCCAGGTAAGAAAAAAAAATTTACAGAGCAGCTCGATCGGAGCATGCAGCAGAAGTGACAGACTGACCTGAAGCTTTGGTAGGATCAAAGGAAGAGGAAAGCAGCAAATTGCAGAGAGAGATTGACGTATGAAATGGAGGAGAGAAATGACAGGAGCAGGAGGAGGAGGAGGAGGAGGAGTAGATCGTTGTCGGATCCGGATCACGTCCGGAACACGTCCGGAGATCGCCGTCTTTAATTCTCCCTCTTGGGCTTTGCATTCACCCCTTCTCAAAGTCACCGCGGGGATTCCTTCAATGAGGAAAACATGGTAGGGGAAAAAAAATAAAAAAGGAATCTAAGGCAATATCTAGATTTTCCAATAACAAACTCAGAGTTTTTAATTAAAAAATTATTAATTGGAAGGCATTAAATATCTAATAGTGATTAAATTAGAAATTAGAATCAATCAAGATTTATTAAATTTTAAATATCTTTGTGCAAACCTTAAAAAAAAAATTCAAGTGGCATTATAATCAACATTTCGCCCCAAAAAAGAAAAGAGGCTTGAGGCGGTCCTTAATAAAAATGGTAAAGTGGAATCCAATGTGTGATTGCGTGTCTCTTTGGTATGCCATCCAGAATCATCAATCCCGTGCAAGAAGGGAAATATAGCCCAATCTTTCCATATTACTAGTAGTAGAAATATTTTAATTAATTTATATATTTTGTTATCATTTATAGATTATTCAGTATAGTTTTAGTGAAAAAAAGTTGTTTTTTATTTTCTTTTTTAATCTTATAGGATTTTGCTAAGACTGATGGGTAAAATATCCACTAGAGAAATTTGTAAACATAAACAAAAAACAAATCATAAATTTGTAATACTCTAAAAAACCTAAAAAAAAAACCCTACAAAAATAACGCTAAACAAATTCTAAACATATATATATATATATACTATTATATGTTAATATAAATTTTTACTATTACACACTAATGGTACGTAACTTATTTCTAAAATTAAGTGAAGTGAGCATTTTTTAAAAATTTTAGATTATTAAATCATTAATCATCTGTACGACCGAGGCAAGTGACAGGAAAATCTTATTAATAAGACTGAGCCCCTTTTACTGCCACCACAATTGAATATATTAATAAATTACTTTTATCGAATGATGCTATAATTCTTAATTTCCCCCCTTTTTAAGTAAATTTACTCATAATATTATCATCACGTGCGAAACGTGTGCCCACGCTCACAGCGACATCATGGGCTTAGAGCAAGCGTGGGCAGCAAGTCCATTGGATTAGGCACCTTCTTGGCCCATTATGTTCAGTTCCTTCTGACTTCCATAATTGAGCGTACCCGAAAAAAGAAAGCCACTACTGTCATTTTTCTTTAAAGAAAAACTAAAACCGATATTCTTATGCGTTTTTTGACATGTAACAATTAATTATTATCTGTCATTCACTCTTTTTCTTTTCTTTCAATATGGATGATTTTCAATACCGTAACAACTAACTAATCTATCAAACGATATATTATAACAGTATGAAACTCAGTAATTAAACTCAAATACTTATCATCAAGAGTTTTAAACCTTGTACTTGGCCTACTAAGTGTTAGTTTCCCAACAAGTTATTACACTCAAAGCCAAATGCAATCTCGACATCATCTCTTATTCTATTTTTTTATAGATGCCCTTTTCAATGTTAGTGGGCTTTGTCCTAAATGGCTAATTGGACGGTCCACCTTCGGTTGCCTAAAATGACTATTATAATTGTATATATTCATTTATTGTATTTATTACAGCTAATGCCTTGATTTTTATTGACTTTTTACTACCAAAATAATCTAAATATTTAATCATTTATGATCAAATTAGTCCATAAATCAAATGATAATTAATTTTATTTACGTGACATTTGATGTATCCAGTGATACAAGCAGACACGGATGATTTTTATGACGAACAAATTGATGGCAAAAATACGTTAGGGACTAAATTATTGATTAAATAAAATTTTAAATATAAAATTATAAGTTTATTCGATTTCTCTCTATCTCTCTCTCTTGGATGAAATCGCATTCACGTCCCCTCCCCTTGTCCTCAACTTTACTTATATTCTTTTACCCCAAAAACAGACAAGACGGACAGAGAGGAGGCAGCAGCAATGGCAGCAAAACCCATTATCAAAGTGGCTGCTCTATGCGGGTCCCTCCGGAAAGGCTCCTACAATCGCGGCCTCATCCGCTCCGGTACGATAGATACTGTCTCTTGCTTCGGGTGCCGGATTTTTGTTCATTTTCACTCTCTGGGCGATTTTGAGTCTGGTTTTCCTTGGGTTGCAGCTATTGAGATATCGAAGGAGTCGATCAATGGGTTGCAGATCGAGTATGTGGAGGTGTCGCAGCTGCCGATGATCAATACTGACCTCGAAGTCGACGGCAAGTACCCGCCGGTGGTCGAGGAGTTCCGGCAGAAGATCCTCCAGGTTGACAGCGTCTTCTTCGCCTCCCCTGAGTACAACTACTCTGTCTCCCGTAATCCCCAGTTTCTCTCCCCTTTAAACAAATCTTCTCTCCTTCTTTCACTCTTTCAGTGAAGTTTCCGTAGTCTCATTTTGATGCTTGATTGAGCTTAGCTAAGCTACAATTCTCGATTTTGCTCCGGTGGATTTTCACGGCTTCTCTAATTGATGATGGGCATGTATTATCAACCTAGGAAGGTCTGAAATGATTGTCTGTGGTTGTGCCGGAACGGCTCAAGATCATGGCTTTAGTAGAATTCAGTTTCGTAGGGGTGTCTTGGCTGTAGGATTTTCATCTCGAAATTTGTTAAATTGGACTGTCCATTGTATATATGTATGAGGGCAGATATTCGGGATTGTGTTATGGGAGTCCTGTTCGTGGCCATTCAGCAAAAGATAGATGAGATACAGCAGAGTTGCAACTTTTCTGTCAAATCTATTTATCCGCCTGTAGACTTCCTATCTTGCAAAAGTGAGGGAGCATGCACCAAGAGGAGACACAATGTGGCCGTAGATCTTGATAGATGGTTACATATATGGTCATGTTTTGTGATGTTCTTGATGGTAATTGTCATTCCCTGCCATGTTTATGACTGCTACACAGTTTTAGTTTGTGTGTGTACGTAACAGCTGTACTGAAGAATGCCATAGACTGGGCTTCGAGGCCTCCAAACGTTTGGGCTGGGAAGGCTGCTGCTGTTGTTAGCGCAGGGGGAAGTTTTGGGGGCGGGAGGGCTCAGTACCATCTACGCCAAATCGGGGTGTTCTTGGACCTCCACTTCATCAACAAGCCTGAACTCACGGTCCACGCATTTCAGCCCCCTGCAAAGTTCGATCAAGATGGCAATCTGATTGATCCCCAGGTCAGGGAGAGGCTGATGCAGGCCCTCCTCTCGCTCTATGACTTCAGCCTTCAACTTGGGTGCCGAGCATAGATGGAGCAATACCCTTGATGGTTCCAGCTTCTTGGTTCATTCGCGCCAAGCAGTAAGCGTTAAGTCAGTTGTGCTTGACATTTTTGTCTGTGATTTTTCTGTTCACATATCAATCACTGCGCTAAGATGAATTTCTTCAATGAGAATTGTTTGTGATCTGATCTTCCTCATTCTCCTTTCATCGCCATGTTCTTCTGCTTGTCAATTTCTTTTCAGGATAAAATCTTGTCTTCTACCCACTTAGAGCAGTTAGTTAACAACAACGTGGGGATTGGACTGGATATCTTGATGGGCCTTGAAGAGGCAATCAGGATTTCAACTGGGTTGGTACCTTATGTGCCAATTCTTGGAGACTCTTTTCCCTCTATCCAGCCATGGTCACGGTCTAGCCAATNGGTTGGTACCTTATGTGCCAATTCTTGGAGACCCTTTTCCCTCTATCCAGCCATTGTCACGGTCTAGCCAGTGGGCATGAATCCTGCTTGCTGGATGACATAAAACCATGATCACGAATAATCACCGGACATCAGGAAAAGCATACATACGAGTATTGAGCTAATGATTGAATGAATAAGAGGCATTTGATTTGCGTGTCACGGCGAATTTTAAACAAGGCAGAACTGTCTTGGTCTACATGGCGAAATGCGAGATTGTACTGAGCATAAGGTTTTGGTCAGTGTAAGTGCAGTGATCATAGATAGAGTCGATTGCAATTATGCATTTCGAACGTGACGATTTTACTGGCCAATAATGTGAAGTCTTTAACTAAGTAATCTCACTACAATGAACTTCACAACCCATGTCTATTAATGCATATAATCAATAGCTCTCTGCCCCCATCAGTACTGCATTGATCCCAGCGTTTGAGTCCCCCGCCCGAAGAAACTCTCTAACCTGGGCCTTTGTCTGGGCCTCAAGGAGTCCAGGAACAGTAAAAATTGCGGGCAAATTGGGAAATGGAGAAAACCCATACAACAGGACAAGTGAATTTTTTTTTTAATAAATAAGAAAAGGCCCGGTAATTTTATTTTTATTTTTTGAGAGCCGTATGAAGGAAAGATGAAAGGGCAGTGTTTTCTGCATAGGTATGTGTACATACATATGGAAACAAATTTCAAAGGATTTTTTAACCACAATTGGTAAAAAAGAATTGACAAGATGAACCATCAACTCAACCTTTCACCTCTCCTTTTCCTTCCGCATGATGTTAATGGGTTATGACTTCATAACTTCAACAAGTCCGATTTACCCACAAAATCTAATGGTTTTCATAATTATGAATTCTTCTTTTAATACTTATCAGATTTAAGTATGATAGTTTATTTCAATATTTCGAATCATCTCCTGAAGAGGGAAAGAGGATGGGGAATCACGGTGATGACAGCCAGAAGGGATGGGCGAGGGGGTGAAGAGAAGCTGAGATTGGAGGTGCGGGAAGCCGGAGAAGCTTTGTTGCGCTTAATTGGAAATAATTGCCAATTTGAGGGACAGCACAGCGTTTCACTCCAGCTTGCTTCTTTTTTCCCAGACCAGAACATCATAAGAAAATCTCGTGCCCGCCCCGCCCGTTCGAGAATCTTATCCAGATCAAATGTCTGTTCAGTGTTCGGGTTTGCTCCGGTTGCGTCACCAATAAATGCCTTTGAGAAAGCACTTTACACCATCATTATAACTTTATACTCCTATTTTATCTAGCAATTATATTTATTTTTAAGGATTTATCCAAATCTTTTAAGATTTATTTAATTTTTAAATAATTATAATTTTAATATCCATAAAAATTTACATTATATCAATGTCTCATAGTATAAGTATTGGATAAGGAACTTACTCACCAAGAGGTAGAGCCGAGGGGTATGTATCTCGGTACTGATTAAGGAGATTTCGAGTTCAAAATCTTACGTATGCATACATTTCCCTTAGGAGTCCCACTCGTCATACCAAACGTGCAACCCGAGATCACCAACAAATTAATTAAATATAATTAACTAAAAAATATCATCTTTCCACTAATAAAATCTATTTAAAATTTAAATACCATACCCGACCAAAAAAAAAAGAAAAAGAGAAACCTCCTCATGCCCAGTGGTTTTCTCCTTGATCGTGTATATATATGTGTATATATATTTCTTTTTTACAGAGACAGGGCAGAGTGGCGGAGTGCAGCGATTTTGATGGGATTAATTGGGGTCCTGTCTGTCCGCCGCCTAAAATCTGAGCGGAGCAGAGCAAATGAATGCAAGGAAGAAAGAAAAGGGCTACACACTACACTACACTATACTCTGCGGCCGCTCCTAAGAGCCCAGCGGATGGACAAGCGATCGCTGTTGGTGGTTGGTCGTAGACGGGTAGTTATTTTATTTTCATTATTTCCGACATTTCCACCCCCACTGTGTTTTGCCTGCAAAAATAACAAATTGAATTTGAAATTAGAAAGCAGAGCACTCTTCACCGTCGTCAATGAGATTTCACGTGCTAAGAGAATTCTGCGTGCGTGCCAGCCCGCATAGACACATTTTAAGGATCGTGGACTGAGTTAGCTCCGTTCCACCCCACCTTCGGAGCCGCCCCTCTCCCTCCCCCAAGTCCAAATGTTTCTGACCAATGACGAGCCAACCCCATTCAATTCCCATTTAAGCATCCAGAGGTCCTCTTTTTTCTTTCTTTCTTTCTTTTTTTAAGTGCAGATTCGAACGGAGTCTGTTCTACTAGGAAGTGAATATCTCTTCCCCGTGGGATCATGAAATTTTAATATAAAATAAAGTTTCTTACCATAAGAATTTTTATGAAATATTATTTAAATTAATAAGATAATAGTATCTTTACCCTTAAATATCCGATATAAAACTCTTTTTTATTGATAGTCAGTCGTGTGTCACGTGTAGTTGAATATTCATCCTTAATTATTATCCATAATTTGAACATTCTCTTATGCGCTCGAGATAAGGGGATTCACCCGACTAAATAATAAGTTGAATTGTCATACAAAATTATTGGCTATGATAATATATTGAATTTTGATTATGACATTTACTTGGTAAGTTGCGGGCCAAGTGAAGTCAACGCGGAGAGGTGTTTTGACCTTTCCCAGTCTCTCTGTCAGGGGGAGGAGGAGGAGGACATGAGCAGCCAGCACGACACGACTAAGGGAAATGCAATCGCCGGCCATCCAATTTAAAAAAAAAAATATTAGCAAATAAAGGCACCCCATTTGCCATTTGGAAAAAAATATAAATATCAGCTTGTTTTGTTTTTATTCTATACGAGGAAAATTTCCCCATTTTTATATTTTAAAAAAACATTAACATTTTCATGCCCGCCCTGTTTCAGTTTCAGTTTCATCGTGGTCTCCAAACAGCCAAGGTTTTGCCCCAAAGATATGTTTGGGAAGAAGGGTGACAGTTCAGAAAAAAGGACAAGGCGACAACGATGGAATTAGAGGAGTAAACGGGGTGATCATCCCTCCGAGACTAGGCACAAAAATGATATAAATTTAATTTAACCATATCTATTCTTATTAATTTATACTATTTCATTCATTATTTATGCATTTTTTTAAAAAAATTATACTATTAAATGTAGAATCCCTTATTTTTAGGGTTAGTCTATGTAAAAACGGTATGGTCATCTTTTTTATTATTTTAAATAAGATTTTGAAATCAAATTTTAAGAATGGACAAATTATATCACTCGAATGATTCTATGTGACAATGAACCGACTCATTTCGAACCCTGAAATACTCGGATGCCATCGACGCTTTCCAATATGAGACGGTACACGTGGAAGAAATATAAATAAACAAAGCACCGTGCTAGAACCGCAATGGACGGAGATAAGGAAAGGATTTAAATATAATTAGGTGAATCAGAAGAATTATGGTAAAATAAAGATTGCATAAGAATGTGTACTTAGGAGAGTACCTAATTTTAGTTAATTAATTAATAATCTTGAACAAGAGAGAGAGAGAGAGAGGATTTTGCCAATGTAATGGAGGGGGAGAGTAGTATCTGCAGGAGTAACAGAAGGGGGCAATGAAGGTATACGTCTCTTCTTCTTCTTTCTATTCTTCTTCTCACTAACATCCAAACGAGAGGGCTGTTAACTGTCTCCTAGGAGGAACCGATCTCACCACCTTAGCAACTTCTGTGTCCATGTCTTTCCTCAGGTTCTTTCTGCAACTGTCCGAACCCAACAAATGAGTCGAGTGACTTCCATTCGTCAGTGACAGCAGGGGGAGGGGAGAAACTCATTTGGGCTTCTTTTTGGGGTGGGGGGGATTTAGAGAAGGCGACGTTGTTTGCTTTCCATTATCTACCTCGACGCCCATCTCAGAAATCTGGCTCTTCCTCTCTGCCTTCAATATTGATCCCTTCAATCCTCTGCTCCTCTGTTAGTATTATACACATCTAACCGGTGAAAACAGACAGAAGTAATGTAACATATATTTATAGAGAGAGAGAGATATGAGCGGAGAGAGCGGAGGAGGAGGCGATGCGAAGAGAAGGCCCAACAGCATATTCACCGCAATGTCCGTGGCCCATGCCGACGAGGAGGAGGAGGAGGAAGTTGTGGGTGAAGAGGCCGATGATGTGACTGGCCCTGGTCAGCTCTACTTCGCCGAAAAGACTCTCTCTAATGGCGATTACTACGCAGGGCAATGGGCGGGCAACCTCCCTTACGGCCGCGGGAAGTACCTCTGGACTGACGGTTGTATGTACGTGGGCGAGTGGCGGAAGGGTAAGACGATGGGCCGAGGCAAGTTCTGCTGGCCCAGCGGCGCTACCTACGAGGGCGATTTCAAGAACGGGTATATGGACGGCTGGGGAACCTACACTGGCCCGGCGGGGGACACATACCGGGGCACGTGGGCGATGAACTTGAAGCACGGCCAGGGCACGAAAAGCTACTGGAATGGTGACTACTACGAGGGGGAGTGGAAGAGAGGGCTGCAGGATGGCCATGGGAAGTACCAGTGGAAGAACGGGAACCACTACGTCGGACAGTGGAGGAACGGTATAATCAATGGGAATGGGTCGATGCTCTGGATCAACGGGAATCGGTACGATGGGGAATGGGAAGATGGGTTGCCTAACGGGAATGGGACATTCCGCTGGGCAGACGGAAGTTTCTACGTTGGCATCTGGAGCAGGGACACGAAGGAGCAGAGCGGGACTTATTACCCGTCCAGCACCATGGGAGGGAGTCTCGAGTTCGACCCGCAGAAGCTGCTCGCTTTTGATCTGAGGGAGTTCAAGACCTCCACAGCCGAGAAGGGGTCGGTGCTGCCGTCGCAGAAGACACGGCATCAGACTACAGTTTTGAGGCCTTTGAAAGGGGCGGAGAAGCCGAAGAAGGTCATGGCGGACGGGAGGGTTTATAATTTCAGCTGGGGGTCCGATGGGAGCAGTGATAACGGGAATGATGTTGAAGGTTTCGGGGGACGATTAAGGCTGGGGGATATGGATACGAGACAGACTCTCACGCCGAGGAGGAGACAGCAGCAGCTCAGGATTCAGCCCGTAAAGAGGCAGGGGGAGGTCATCTCTAAGGGCCATAAGAACTATGATCTCATGCTCAACCTGCAGCTTGGTATCAGGTACTCTTACTATTAATCTTAATTATCTTGTTATTTCTCCTCTGAAATGTGCGGATCCTGCTGTGAACAAGATACTGTTCCCAATGGTTTCTGGCCCTTCCATGCCAGTATCTCCATTAGGAAAAGATGATGAAAATCCGTATCTAATGCGGCAAGATCGTGACTTCGGGATAAACTGCATCAATGAAAATGAATTTCAAATATTCCTGGTTAGAGGATATCTCGCTTAGAGAATGTGAAAGTTCATTCTTTTCGGGCCAATTTTCAGATATTCAGTAGCGAGGCCAGGTCCAGCAACGTCTTTCGATCTGAAGGCTTCAGCTTTTGACCCGAAAGAGAAGGTCTGGACGAAATTCCATCCCGAAGGTTCCAAGCACACTCCTCCTCACCAGTCATGTGAGTTCAAGTGGAAGGACTACTGCCCTCTTGTCTTCAGGTTTACCCCCTATGAGCTGAGAACTTGTCCCGTCTGTCGATTCTATGCTTGCATGCTTCTGCTGATAAAGAACTCGCCCATCCATCTGCAGGACACTGAGGAGATTATTCAAACTGGACGCAGCAGATTACATGCTCTCCCTGTGCGGGAACAATGCCCTCCGAGAGCTGTCATCCCCCGGAAAGAGTGGGAGTTTCTTCTACCTCACCCACGATGATCGGTACATGATAAAGACCATCAAGAAAGCGGAAACAAAAGTGAGTGTGCTCTTCATTTACTCAAACGGCGTACGCATTTTCTAGAAAACACTGAACTAATCTGACTACGGGAATGACTGTTACCCAGATGCTTCTGAAGATGCTACCGGCCTATTATAACCATGTCAGAGCCTTTGAGAACACCCTTGTGACCAAGTTTTTCGGCCTTCACTGTGTGAAGCTTACAGGGGCCAACCAGAAGAAGGTAATGTTCGAGAGGTACAGCACCCATTTAATCGAAATTGTCAATTATTTCTAATGGATCTCCATGGATTTTGCAGCGAGACTGATTTGCTGGAAATGTTCTATTTCTAGGTTCGGTTTGTTATAATGGGGAATCTGTTCTGTTCAGAGTACATGATTCACAGACGATTTGACCTTAAAGGTTCTTGGCATGGCCGCATAACTGATAGACCCGAGGCTGAGATTGACACTACTACCACCCTCAAGGATCTCGATCTCAACTTCTTGTTCAGATTGCAGAAGCTCTGGTTTCAAGAATTCTGCAGGTTAACTCTCATTACCAGTTCTCACCCTGAACTTTTGATTTGTTCACATTGCCTTAGTTCCTCGCATGAGGAATGTTGACGGTGCTTGATTTTGCAGACAAGTGGACAGGGACTNCATTACCAGTCCTCACCCTGAACTTATGATTTGTTCACATTGCCGTAGTTCCTCGCACGAGGAATGTTGACAGTGCTTGATTTTGCAGACAAGTGGACAGGGACTGCGAGTTTCTTGAGCAGGAAAAGATTATGGACTATAGTCTCCTTGTTGGTCTTCACTTTCGAGCAACATCCCAGAAAAATGGTGCTCTTTTTGCTGATTCCTGTTCTTCCGGGACTCAGACTCCTAGAGGTTCATCCTGTTCGATTTTGCCTCATTTCCATATCCCGGATGGGTATCATTCTTGCTGAGCTTTGAAGTTAACATTTCTTCAGGGATCAACCAATCGGGAATCAATCCTGACATGTTGGGCACTCGCCTCTCTACTGTGTCTATAGATCAGCATATTTTGGATCCCACAAGGTGAACTGGCAAAGAAAACTCCTAAATCTTGGGGTAACTTTCCGTCAACACGATTCATCAAAGAATGCTATTTTAACACTTGCTTTAATATCAACAGATGGGCTTCGATCAAATTGGGCTCGAGCATGCCTGCTAAGGCAGAACTAATTCTGAGGAGGACCGATTTTGATTCCGAGCTGATTGGAGAGCCGTCAGGAGAGTTATACGACGTCATCCTCTTCTTTGGTATAATAGACATCTTACAGGACTACGACCTCACCAAGAAGGTGGAGCACGCAATCAAATCAATGCAACACGACCCTATTTCAATATCCGCAGTTGATCCCAAGCAGTACTCAAGACGTTTCCGGGATTTTATATTCAGAGTCTTCATGGAAGATACCTGAGAATCACTTTATCCTGAGTCCACATCATTTGGTTGGTGAGGTCTGTTCACAGGTTTTTCCCCATTCGGTCATTCGAGGCAATGGTCTCGCTGTTTTTGAGGGAAGGTTCTGGTGAACTGTGCGGTGACTATGGCAGGGAAACACAGGTTCAGGGATCGGATGTCATAGAACAAGAACATTTTGTCACGGGAAACGGTATAGATTAAGACTTTGACCCTTTCAGCAGATAGCCTATTTCTAATTGTAAATGCACTGACTTGGAGAGCAAATCTGATTCTTGGGATTGTTTCTTCCGTACCTCAACTTGTCTGCTTATAATGTATAGTGAATTGACTGACGGATTATTTTGGCAAAACGGTGACTATCATCCATTCAAGTAACTGCAATGAAAGAGGAGAGCAGAAAGATTCAGAAACTGTAAGTATTTGGGATGTGAACTGATATAACTCTGATTATGGAGTGACTATATGGCATTGAGTCCCAGAGGAAGGCCTATTGTTACAAGTATGTAGAAGAGACTGGTAGTGGCAGTAGTACTAAATACAAAGAGATCTCCGGGTAAGTTGCTTGACACTTATTCTAACCCGAATGCTGCAGAGATCTCCGCTCTCTTCTGCATGCTTCTGCCTGCTCTGCTTTTTCGTTATCTCATTCCTCACCTGCAAGTTGGGCATTTTTTTTTTCCAGTTAGCTGTTAAGAGACAAGGCCTACATGAACAACCGATGAGTTGATGCAGAGTTGGCTAGGGGAATGTGCTTTGGACTGAATAGGATTTTGATGCAAGGAGCTCGAATTGATGAGAGAAAGGAAAACAGTATTACACGAAGAAAATTTCAAAGCCAATGAAGATGACATGCCATCCATACATTTGCTGTTGTGTCCATCTACATCTAGCAACACTCGCACACATCAAGGCATATTCGAATAACANAGCCATCCATACATTTGCCGTTGTGTCCATCTACATCTAGCATCACTCGCACACATCAAGGCATATTCGAATAACAATGAATTCGTGAGTTTCCAAGAACTCAGTCAGCAAATTTCCCAGATCAAAACGTGAGGTATACAAGAAAAGCATGTGTTTTTCATGAATTACGCCGTGCGAATAACACTCGAATTGGTATCCAGTGCATCATATGAATGGAGCCTGCGAAACTTGCACGCTAAGGCCACTTTGGTAGGCAAGAAACACTTGCTACTTTTTTTGGGGTTTTTTCTCCCATAAATCTACTGCCGAACGTGAAAAATCTTTTGGGGAAACAATAGGTTGTGGAGAAAAGATGCATGAATGCAATTATTTCCTCTGCAAATTGCATTTGATAATGCAAAGAAAGAGAATTATAAAAGCTTAGTTACTTTCCCTTTTCCTCCTCCTAAAGTTAAAGATCAATAGCAATGTCGCGGCTCATGTCACTTTCTTGCTACAACTGCTGATCTGTCTGCCAAAGTACATATGAACATCATCGATTCGAATAAAGCAAACAGACAAACGGAAGTTTCAGGTGTTAAATTCTGAAATTTGGCAACTGAGAGAGCATGCAATTAATTATCAATATTTTGAAGCGACAAAAGAATATGAGGAGAATTCCATGCACTGAAATTTGGTACCTCCGACTCCGAGCAATCTTCGGCCACCTGAGGCAGCGAAAGCATCCAGTGAGCTGACTATCGGGGGAGGAGGGGATGAATCCCGATTCCTGAAGGTGGTAGTCCCTTCCTCGAGTCGGAGTTCAGAGATGCAAGCGATGGAGCTTGAACTGTTCTTGGTATCAGCCCCGTGATCATAGAGGAATCCCTTGAAGATGTGCCCGCTGATACTGACTGTCGCTAAGTAAGCAAATTCGGCTGTGTTGTCGCTAATCGCAGTCACTCTAATGCACCTGAAGACTGCAGGAGCTCGGACTTGACCCGGCAAGGATTGCTTGAAGCTCGCTTCTGCACAGAACTTTGCACTTTCAATTAAACGCCATACACACACACACACAGAGACGAACAGATAAACATGGAGAAGGACCTTGACGAAAAGGGCTGGTGCTGAAGCTTCTGAGATTGGCCGAATTGGAAGCAGAAGAGGCATTCTCGATCCTCTGTTTCTTGGCTGTGGCCCCGGAAGACGAACGGGAAGAGCATCCGCCGGCGAAGCTGATCCCCGCCATCGCCTGGCGCTCGCGCCTCTGGGAGGCCGGGACCCACGTGCTCTTCACGTGGGTGGCACAGTCGTATCCTCTGCTCTTGCAGCAAGTCCGACACCTCCGATAACTACACTCCTTCTTCGCCCTGTTACCACAGTCCCGGCAGGCCCTCATATTAGAGCAGCCGCCGCCGCCGCTCGTGTTCCCGTTGCCGCCGTCGGCGAGCCTTTCTATCTCGATCCCCACAGGGATGTTGTCCTTGGCGGCAGCGAGGCTCGAGGAGGCCTGTGGGTCGGAGCTGGCGATCTCGAGACAAGGGGTGGCGGCGAGCAGGGGGAAGATGCTGACCCCTACCCCGAGTGCTGCGGTGGCGGAGGAGGGGAGGACGGGCTGGGTCTGCTGCTGGGGTGATATGAAGACGACGTCCCGGAGGCCCAGCATGTTGAGGTGGTCGGAGGCAGCGGTGTGGATTGCGGTGGAGGCAGCAGCTGGGGCATAGTTGAAGAGGTGGTGGGTGGCGGCCATGCCCAGCGGCGGGTGAGGCAGTTATCCGCTGAGGACTGGAGGAGGATGGGAAGAAGTGGGTGGCAACTGGCAACCGACGGAGAGAAATTTTCTAGATGACCTTGCAGTGCTAATAATTGCATCAAGTGTTCTGTCTCATAATGGGACTATGAGAGAGAGAGAGAGAGAGAGAGTAAGTGTGAGTTTGAGATCCTTGATGGAGGAGGGAGGAGAGAGTGTTGCAGCCAATGGATTGGAAGTGGGAGCTGACACCCACTCTCTACAGGAAGTCTAGAAGAGAAGCAAACAATCAGCCGGAACTGAAATCCGCAACCGCAACCGAGGAATTTTCATTTTCCATTCTTAATTTTTTTTAAAATATCCCGTTTGTCAATACCTCATCCAAAAATTCAGTGAGTTCTTTTTTTAGGAAATTTCGTCTTAGGCACTTTGAATTTGACTCTTATTCTACTTTACCCCCAAAGTTTTTAAAGTGTCCCATTATTCACCATGAATTTCCCTCCTCCATCTTCATCACTCCATGCCAATTGCCAGATATTTATTTAACACGACGCCGTCTAGTCTAGCCTCCCGATGACTCAATCACTAAAAATGCCCTACTTCCCGTTGGAGCCCCATATAACCTCTTTTCATCTTTTATATCGATAATATCTAATATCATAATAATCAACTAAATAATTTCAACCGAATTAAATGATCCAGACTTGAGCTTACATTGTTATTCAAATTATCGGATCTTGTACCCGGCGCTAAAATATCGCTGGCTCTCGCCGGCTTAATTTTCAATTCAGCAGTTTCTTCTTTAGCAGATACGTATGATGACTGGCGTGATCCCGGTGCGTCTGAGCCCCACCTTAAGCGCTGATCCGGAGTTGAAGAATAATCAGAAGGCCTCCACTGGTGGGCCTAGGTGAGCCCGGGTGCATACACATCTTAATCACTAAGCTAGGGAGAGAAATTCGATGGATATGCACCCCAAGCGGGCCCCACCCAGGCCTACGGCGTCCCCACGCAGCCTACACCTCTAGTCTAGACCCCCACTATGAAAGTAAAAGGAGAAGAGCCCTAGCCACTAAATGAGACCGCGTGGGACCCACCTTGTTTCCCGAATGCTAGGGTTGACTAGGTGGCTACTCTATCGCCTCGTAGCTCTAGAGTGGCTCCACGCCCTAGCCACCCCCACTGTCATTCATATTCCATCATCAAATATTAATTTATTCTATAATTTATTACACCTATAAATTTTACTATTTATTTTAAGACATTAACTTTTAAAAGTTTTAAAATTTAAATGTAACTCATTATATTCTTGCCAACTTACCACCCTTAAAAAGATTATGTATTGATTATTTACTTGGATGAATGGGGGCGGAGGGAAAAAGAGAGAGTTAAAAATGTGGGCAGATATTAAGATAATTGCAATTTTTAATCGGTGGGTCGTTTTCTGGTGTACGGCGTGATTGGGGCCCGTAATAGTGGGTCGCACGAATGGGCCGTGTGTGTGAGACAGTTGTTCCCCCCCCCGCATTGAAATCCCCGATATCTCATTGGTCGATTGCGGCAGTCGAGACCAGCGATGTTCCCTCCCTCCACTTCAGTGGAGAGAGCAGTCTCGCCCACGTTTATTAGGAAAAAAAATAATATGAATGATTACTGACACATGCCATTTTTTTATTAAATATAATTATCTGGCAGCACAGAGCTGAAATATTTTTTTTTAGAAAAACAACCAATTTGGGATGTTTATTTTAAATATCATAAATTTATAATATTATAAATGTTTCAAGATTATTGAAATATTCAAACTATAGGGTGAGAATATGGGATCGCTACATTTGATAAATAAATTGAATTATGTGGAGAAAAATAAATAAATAAATATTAGCTTGTGTAAGCTTGTATAACAATAAGTGCAATAATGGGCAACGTAACTATAAATTTAATATGAAAATTTCCGAATTTCTCATCGAAATAGATGAACGTGAGATCGTTTAGGGTGTAAAAGTTGCAGAATCAATTAAGTAAGATGGATGGAACGGTGGTGCTTTTTTTAAAAAAATAAACTGTAGAAGAACTCGCAGTGTTGTTGACAACCTTAATTGTTCGGCACAAGGCGTGCCCTCAGACATTTTCACCTGGCAAGCAAAAATGACGGGTTAAGTAGATAACCAATGATGAGGGAGTTTGGTGGGCGCAGTCACATGTGAATTATGATATTATCGTAGCATAATATCATTTGTCGTCGTAGAACCTACCTAAGGGCACTATCGAAGTTAAGAAGTGGCTGCCAACTTGCTAACCATATATATCACGCTGCATAAGATGGCGGGACCTAGGGATGCTCATGTCGAACCGTTCAAGTGACTCGGTTTAGTTTAGTTCGGATGTTATACTCTCGAACCATAACTATTACATATTCATTGAATCGAAATTATTTTAAACTGGTTATGTGGTTCGGTTAACTTATTCGAATAATTTTTTTAAAAAATAATAAAATTGAATATAAATAGAACTAAAATCAAATAAAAATGGCATCAAAAATGCAAAAAAAAGAAAAAAAATATAAAGATAATAATAAAAAAGTGAAAATTATAAAAATTTTAATTAAATATAAAGGACGGACCTATTTAGAATAAATTTATTATAAAGTAGTAGAAAATATACTATACAGCAGTAAAATAATTTGGTATGTTGATATTTTATTTTATTTATAATATTTTAAATACTTTTTAAATATAATTTAGTGATTCAAATCGATTAAGCAATCGTTCGAATTTAATAACTAATTACAACTCTTTATCCAAAAAAAAAAAAAAGAATGGGTTCATCCCAAACAANATCGATCGAATTTAATAATTAATTGCACATCTTTATCCAAAAAAAAAAAAGAATGGGTTCATCCCAAACAAAGGTTTTTAGGTTCGGTTGGCGGTCCGATCCAATTATTCATTTTCTCTGTGTGCAACGCTAGCGGGACCGATAGATTTAGGCTAGACGATGCGTATGTCAAGCAAACGACTCTGCACTTCAACCAAAGGCAGCATCACTAGAATGGATGGACAGACACGACACGGCCTCCAAATACAGTCTCGACGGACGAGTTAGGCTCGCATAGACCGACGTTCAAGCATGGTCAAGAGCATTATAATTAGCAACTTTCACGCATGTGTGTCGACCACATCAAAATCAACTAAAAATTAAGGATGGTCGAGATGAAAGATGAATTAAGCAAAACTTCACCGTACAGAGTTAGATAGGGCCTTTTGACGGGGGGTATAGGGGCCTCTGGGCTCTGATGGCGAGTTCTCGTGAGCGGTGATGAGAAATAATTCTCTTCCTTGACCCATCCGAAGTGTTTCTGCCCACGCACCAAACTGCCAGGACAGGGACAGTACAGTCATAGGTTGTCCTCCGATTCTCTGCCCATATCGAACAAATGTATGCTGGGGGGCCCTCGGCCTGTGCTGGATCTCTCATTAAAATAATTCAAAGAAACGCATTACCCAATTAACTCGACATCCTCGACTCGAGACCAATCGAAGGGTTTCTCGATTTTCTCAGCTCAATTCTACCATGCCTCCCCGGCATTCCTCGGCCCTCGGAAAGGTCTGCAACTACCATACTCGCATCACAGATTCACTGATCCCGACAGCACCTTCAGCGACCCTTGACGTCGGAAGACTGGTGGAGGGACTGTAGAGGAAGCCTCCCCGACCACCGGATCAAGCTCCTGTTTTTGCTTTTGCAGAGGGTTCACTCTCCCTATCGAATGGATGGGAAGGCTCGCGTACCCTACATTCCTTTAAAGCCTCCTCAACGGGATCGCCACATGTTCGTTCGAATGCATGATCCAGAAGATCCGGAGTCGGTACACGGGACCCCACTAGAAGGACCCAGAAAGAGAGGAAACCACCCCACCACCACCACCACCACCCCCTTTCTAGATCCGTTGTTGGATACCGCCAGCTCTAATATGCGGCCTATGAAAACAGTGTTCCATCAAGAGCTGAAAACTCAGTCCAATCTTCGGATGAAGGTTAAAAATCTTGAGATCTCTTTGACTCTGAGGAGTGCAGTCGAATGGCGTTTCCGTGGATTGGACTGAACTTGTAGCATTTCGGAGGATTCCAGATCGAGATAGGAACTTAGCAAGTAACATGCGTAGCCGAACACGAATCCGTGCTCAACCTGAAAAACCCCAAATCGGCAAGGACGAGGAACGGTGAAGGCGTGCTTCGCGGAAGCTACTCGGCTCTCTCTCTCTCTCTCAGGGACATCTCTGTGTCCGTCAGTTGGGCCTAGGCTATTGAGACTATGTGGGCCCATCCGAGTTGGGCCGAATGGGCCTATCAGTGGAGACTGAGGCTCGTATTTAACCTCTGAAAATTTTAAATAATTTCTCTACCAGGGAAGGAAGGTGGTCTCAGCTAGCTGCCTGCTCTCCAAGGCCAAGAACTAAACCAGCAGCTCTCTAGCGAGGGTTTTCCTCAGGTGCGAGAAAAGGATGGCGAGGGACAGCTGCTTGGCTCGCGTCGGTGCCGGTGTCGCGGTCGGCGGCGCTATAGGTGGAGCAGTCGGTAATTTCTCCTCTCTCTCTTTCGCTCGTCTATCTGTATCTGCGCTCAATTCGTGCTGGCAAATTCTTCCTATTAGCTAAGAATTTGAACAAATGCTTATCCTGGAAGAGCATCCTTATGTTTTCCTGCGGAAAGAGTTAGGATGAAGTAGCAAACGGAGATGATTCTGGATCGGTTTGTTCTGCTTCACATTCACATAGAATCTCCGCTTGCTCTCACGCTTTTTTTTTTTTTTTGTGCGTCGATGTTCTTTGGATTCATTGATCAACGCTTGCGGCCAAAGAAATGATCAACGCTCGATCAAGCTCCATTTCTATGGATACATCCTGTGGCTCCTCATTTTTATTATTTTTGACTGATATTATTGCTTGTCAACTGTATGGTTTTTATAAAGATATTTGATCAATCTTGCTCTCTGGTAAACAATTATCTTCTAATCTCAATATGAGAATACTGTGATTGATACTATACAAATAATATCAATCTATGATGAGGAATTCTCAATGATAAAAGTTAAGTCTGTCTGCTTCATTATATTTCAATGCGATTCTGTTAATTTGCCATTAATATCCCAGCATAAGGTGAAAGATTTAGAATACTTCTGTATTTGCCTTGTCATATCAGTTATCCCTCTACACGTATAAATTTGGTCCATTCTAATAACTATGAAAATAAATTTTTTCCTCGTTCTTTAGGGCCATATGTGGATTTCATCCACATAGATGATATGAACTAGGGTAAAATAAGGGTATTGCTTATTTATCGTCTTCCATTACTGTGGACTTTATTTTGCTGATGTTTCCTTCCTTTATGGGATGAAAACCGAGTTGTTATTATGCTGGTCTTGGAAGTGAAAGTGCGTATAAGGAAGTGTGCCTAATTTTCCTGATCGATCACTCAAAACTTTGTGAAAGTTAAGGATCTCTAATTGCTATAATGGAACAAATGATTTACGATCGGAATAATTAATTACAGGAACATTTTACAGCAGTAACCTTTTTTGTGAAAATTGCTGTTGGGGGGGTTGGGGTGGCGCGGTAAGCTTTAATTGCTTATCCAATTATGCGCATACTGCTGAAGTGTCAAAGTCCCTTTTTGTTCATGCCCTCTAAGTGCTTTGTTGTAGCTAAGTTTACTGCTAGCCTGTCAGCTGAAGTAACCTTCATCCTCTGATCTGATTGGACCATAAACCATGTTGGGTGGGAAAAGGGGAAGCAAGGGATGGCTTGTCCAGATACAGCAATTGGGATGTGCTCGCAGCCCCTCCATCTTCCCCGGCACCGAGAATAGTGCAGAATACCTTTTCCGAAAATTACAGGAAAAGGATGAATGCATATGGCCATGAGACATTGGAATATTGTAAAAAGGCCAATAGACTTTGTCCCTTCCCAATGTTTTCCCAAGGTAAAAGAAGAATTGCAGAGGGCTGAGGGTGTTTCTCAAGTATTATTGGTGATTAGTGCTCTTTTTCGCATTAAATGCATGCTCTCTTTGGATATTGTACAATGAGTGTGATTCTCCTGCTTCAGGGTTTAATTCTTCCTCCATTGTTCTGCATTAATTGGTTTGACAGCCGTGGTAATGCATTGTTCATTTTCTAAATTTTGCTTCTACATATGTGGATCTGACAATCACTTTTGAATGCAGGGGCTGTTTATGGGACGTACGAAGCAATCAGATATAAGGTAAGATATTAGATATGCCACTTTTTGGAATTACCCTGGGACTGTTTTCTTCACCCTAGTTTAACAAAATCCATTTTCCCCAGTAAGTCAATGTTATTGAAGATCTAGGTACGAGCTCAATTTTTCGTCAGTTTCAGATTTAACATTTGTGCTTTTCATGTTGCACCTGCTCAATGTCAAAATGTTTGACTGCTATTATTTTGACTCCCCTTGGTACGGGCTTGTGCTAAAACTGCTTAAAGCAAGAAACTTGCGGTTCTATTGCAAATGCACAATCTCCCCATGTATAAGTCTTCATTATTTGTTTTATATTTGTCTCTATGAATTCTCTCGAGGATTTGTACTTATGTGCTTCGTATATCCAGCATACTGGCTGATTGCAGTTTCAGATTATGAGTGAGCTTTGTTATGTTCAAGAATATTAAGCATAGCAGACCAAGACCCTTCTCTTGTATTTACTAATATGTTGAATCTTAGGTTCCGGGGCTCATGAAAATCAGGTACATCGGGCAAACAACAGTGGGCAGTGCTGCCATTTTTGGTCTCTTTCTCGGTGCTGGGAGCTTGATACATTGCGGGAAGTCGTACTGAGGACATCAGTTGCAAACTTTTCTCCCCGTCTGATCAAAAACAGATTCTGGGATTTGCTGCATTGTAGGAATTATATGGATAAAAAACACAATCTCTTCCCGTTAGTTTTTGTGTCTGTACATTATTGAGGATCGCTAAATCTTGATCTTCATGATTTGAACTTTTCAAATTCCAGATCTTCATCTGAATAAGGTGGGGCTATAACATGTTGGTTTGGTGCAGATTTACGGTAAGAGTACTTGTTGAAGTGTTCATGAGTGGGTCGCTAACAGAAGACCAGTCATGGCCGACAGTGGTCAAGCCGAGTCGGCTGGGCCTTGGGCTGGACTATCTGTTAGCCCAGAATCGGCCCTTCCGCCGCCTTGGCATTGTTTCATCCTGTGGTTCGTTCTCTTACCGTGCACTATTTAGTGAGCGGATGAGATGAGAACTGAATTATATGGCTATTGGACTTCATCCGGACAAAATGTGGAAAGCTAAAAACAATCCTCTTTCTATGACTAAAAAATCTTTAAAGTATTAAATAAATCTCAAATGACATTAAAGAATCTTTAAAATGTAAAATGTCCGATCAAAAAATAAAAATATATTGATATAATCTAACCGTTTTATATNATCGGATTAAAAAATGAAAATATATTGATATAATCTAACCGTTTTATATGTGTATATGAGAATTGCCTAGCAATCAGAGTCTCTGAAATGGGAAGGAGAAGTCTTCGGGTGGTCTCCTATTCATTTGGTAGGCCACAGATATTTATGGCGATTTCCGTACAAAGACGGGAGACATACGGTCATGAAATCACCCTAAAAATCCAAGCCGCTCGATTCTACTACACTTCGCATCAGCTTCCCAAGTTTCTCTAATTGAATGGTAGGTAGATCAGATGTTGCTATTCAAGGGAGAAAAGTCGTCGATATACACAGCACAAACTGATATCCAACGTGCAAATCACCGATGATCTGTTTTTCCTTCACTGCTGTTGGCCCCGTCCGGCGGAAAAAAGGGACAGGAAGTGATCTTATTGAGTGAGAGGAACACACTCGAGCTCGATCTCGAGCTCCCCAGTCTCGACTTTCTGCAGTCTCAGAGTTAGCTCCTGCTTTACCTTCCCATTGACCAAGTTGATCACACTGTTCTTCACCAGAGCGTCCTCTTTGCTCGTCACCCACTTCCCGAGAGGCATCGAGTTTATCTTCCCCGATTTCTCGTTGGCTCTTGCAGTTGAGAGTAGGGGTTGAATATCTATCGCCCCTTCCCCCATGAAATCATCGGCCTTGAATGTATCCTTATCATACACGAGCTGCAAGATAACCACAAGAAAGCCCAAGTTTTAGCAGGAAAGGAATTCACAGTGGACCCTTCCTCTCACTAACTGGCACGGAAGACCAAACGAATAATACCGCGACACACAGAGAGTGATTCTACTTTCCACATCGTATTGGAGATGGATGATGCAAAAATTTCTCCATTCTAGGCACTGCACAAAAAGGGTACCGGGTGCCTACCACTTTTAAAGGTGGAACGTCGTCAGGAATCGATAGCATCAGGCATTCATTCCAGACGGGGTTGAGGTTGCTCTTTATGACACGCGTTTTCACTGACTGCAAGGAGAATCAGCAAGTGAAATCATGTCAAGATCATTGTGATCTTCGGACTTCTTCCTTAGATGAGGGCTGACATTGGTACCAAGTCGAGCGAGTTTCATGAAGAGTGGAGAGCCTTACTTGTTGACCGAGGGAGAGGATAACATATGGGTCACTTGTCAGCATATCTCGGATGGCCAGGTTTGTTCCTCTTACCACATTGACCTTTATCAACCCGACAAACTCGACCATCCCAGCCTGCAAAATGGTATCATGTTTCCATTAGCTTCTTTTTTATTATTATTTTCCATGTTTATGTTATCTCTTCTAATATGTCTTGAGTAACAAATGATGAATCACGCCTTCATCGACGAACTATTAGCCCAGGAACAAGAAGAAGATGGAATTTATTGTGATTACTGGTGCAGCTTTCTTTCTGCAGGACTTGTGCTCAAATTCTTTCCTCACCCAGCTGTTACGAAAAGCATGCCCAATTCGATTCTTTGTCACCTGTTTCTCATAGAGTTTTCTATTTTCATGAGCGGTAGATGGATATGGAGAAGGAGGAGAACTGATTGAAGAGAAATTCTTCGCCTTCTCTGCACATTCACTATAGCCGCCTGGGAAGGGACAGGACATCTCCTCATCACGGTTTGAAAACTGCAGCAGCTCATATTTTCTCCTGATCAATCATAAGAACATGGATTAAAAGTTTCATTAGAACATGATCAATAAATTTGGTGTTTGCTACTAAGGCTGTTACCTGATGAAGTCCAAACGCTCCTCTACAGAGGAATCAGGATTCAGTTTCTTGCTGTTGTCTGGGATGCAAGCTTCATACTTCAAGTTCACCATCGTGTTTCCTCCTAGGTCTACTAGAGAATTTACCTGTTCATCGGTCCACTGGTCGAGCTTAACAGAGAGCACCTGATAGATTTTCAACCAGCACAGTCAATATCTATGATTCATTCGCCTTTCCTGGGAAAAAATTCGCTTTTACACTAATGAATGGTCAGGATACACTTCAACACATTACAAATGAAAACTGGTGAACAAAGCAGCATCAATTTGAAAACAAATTTGCTGACTATGACACAGTTGTGATCTCCACAATAACGTAGGAGACGGAAACTACTTTGGACTTCAGAGCATTCCGATGATAAATGCAAGAGGGCCTGAGTTCAGACAGCTGACCTTCGATATGTGCACTCCGAGGCTCCGATGGGCCCCGGAGCATTTGATGCATATGAATGCTCCAACATTCAGAGATCTGACAAGTATAGAATCAGATGACCAAAGAAATGGGCAGTTAACTTAAATTACTTGTAGAACATTTATTCAAGCTCACAGCTTCTTATTCATCAAAAAGGAAAATCATAGCTTCTTAACGTACACCCATTTTGGATCCGGGGACCCACAATCTGCACAGGTCCTGTTCCCAGACTGACGTAAGAACTTATCAAGCCGTTGCTGCGGCCCTGAATGTTACAGAAGAGGAAAATGAAATCATATACTCTATATTAAGATCTATCCATTTTTCAGGACAACAATATGATTCTGCATATTCAACAAACCTAGCAGAAATTTGTCGCTCTGACAACCCCAACGAGGGGTTTCTGTGCATAAGAGATCTAAGAGGCAAGCCCCGGTTCCTGAAAACACAGCAGCGGTAAGAGATGATTATGGATCATGGTCAACTCTATCAAGAAACGTCAAGCATGTTTTTGATATATAATGAGATGTGTGCACGGGAGAAGTAATGAAGACAATGATCCTCTAATCAATATATAAAGTACAGCAATCTGCAACGAACATCTTCTCAAATGCATGAAGGCGCAAGTTTTGGATCATGATCCCTTCATCAAAAGTTCAATTTCCTGAAATGTGGTTCTATGAATTTAGAGTGCTTGGCTGATGGATAAAGAAAGAAAAGCCAAAATCTTTCATTAAGCGGTGGCAAGAGCTCCAACAGGTTTTTCCTGTAGCCCTCAACCATCCCTTGCGAGGTTGCCCGGTGACAATGGCCTCAGGCCCTCGACATCTAAACTACCCTCCCACATCTTTGCATATTATGCAATGGAACACCAGAAAATGGACTATTTTCCATGAAAACGCCACCGTCGTGAACATTCTATTGAGTGAAAAAAAAATGGAGCCATAGCTACACTTTTTTGCAGACGCAAATCATTGTGAACAACTAACAGCAGAGAAGAATCTGCAGAAATAAGGACTGTCCATGGAACCTGGTGAAGCAAAGTTGGCAGCAGGTTTCTCCATCCCCAGCTTTTCCATCTCTCAGCTACCAACATCAAACTCACCGGCTTTATACAATTTCTTATAATCTCATGATACCCACTTCTTGATTACCGGCCTCTCTTTCTCTGCAACAACAATAATAACAATCAAGACACAAGAAGACGGATGAACGAAATCAAACCAATGAGGGGTTCTCTTCTTCCTATGCTTACACATTGAACGAGATGAACCAGAATCAATAAAATGGGTATACTCAGCCGTTCTCTCCTCCGCCTCGAGAATTACAGCATGGGTGTTAAAATGGTGAGCTCGTCCCTATCCACAGCAAGAGAAAGGGGAGATCCCAACGAGGGAAGAGGGTGGCTGAAAGATCGAGAAGCTGGAAATGGAAGAGAATTCTCCTAAGCCCAAGCCAAATGGGAGCTGAGGGATCCCTCTTCCTTGGTTGACCCAAAAAACAGGGGATGCGAACAAACAAACGGATGTGCTGTAATTCAAATTTATTGGAAGCCAAAGAGTCGAAGAATTTAGATTTTCAGAAGTACGGGTGACGTGTAATCCATGAATAGGTATGGTTGGTTGCATTGCATGTTCTCCACTCTCTTTCTTTTCAAAGGAGAGATTGCCCCTTTCACATAATAAAAATTGTTGTAAAGAGAAGGGGAGTTGAACTTTCAAACGTGTAGGCTTATCACCCGCCAATAATCCATCCAACCAGCTGGCGATCGCCCGTTCTTCTCCGGTTTCCATTTGGGCCAACTATGGACCTCATAGAACGACCGGCCCCCGAAAGTTGGCCCAAATCTTGGCGGGCCGGTACAACATTCTAGGCTAGCGGGCCTGACGGTAGCGATTTTTTTTCCTTTTGTCTTATGTTTATCTAAAATTTTATTTTGGGCGGTGGCCCTTTTGTTTTAAGGTAATGGGGCCGTGGAACTAAATTTCTGAAAGAAGGAACCAGAATATTGGGCCGTACTGAGCCCAATGAACTTGGGCCAATGTGGGCCCAAATGATTGGACTGATATTGTCAGCAGTAATTGAGACGACTGATCGGGCCTAGTGCTGATTCCAATAGCAACTAGAAATTGGGCTGATCCCAGCCCAAGTAATTGGGTCGAAGTAGGCCCAAAGTAATGTGCCAATAAGGTCAGAAGTAATTAGGCCGATGGATCGGCCCTAGCTTAGCTAAGCTGTGTTCCACCTCTATTTGCTCTCTCAGCTCAGCTGAGAACTCTCCGCTCCCGCCAACACAGCGACGGGGCGAGGCGAGGTCCGACGCAGTTGCAGATTCCTTTTCCTGAAAGGAGAGGCTTGCCTTCTGCTTAGCTTCATGGAGCTCGTGAGTCCCGGTCTCTCTTGGAAATTCCTTAGTAACTGCGAGCTTCGCTTGCAAGTTACGTGTTCTTTTCAGTGCGTGTCACTGCTAGTTTGCCCGCCATGCCGATTACTGTCGGCGGTGACTGTTCATATCTTGAACACACGATCACGTTCAGCAAGAGCTGACAGATTTTTCAAGCAGAAATGATGNTGATCACGTTGAGGAAGAGCTGACAGATTTTTCAAGCAGAAATGATGATCGTCTTCCACAATTTTCCTGAAAGATTTTTGAGAAAAGACTAAGAAATTTGTATGCCCTTGAACGGTCGACTCACATATTTCCAGAATTTAAAAGTTTCGCGGTTTCGTTGTTTATGCAGACCTGTTTAAGCNTGATTCACATATTTCCAGAATTTAAAAGTTTAGCGGTTTCGTTGTTTATGCAGACCTGTTTAAGCGGAGGCAAGGGCATCGATTTCCCACCCTGTTACGTATTGGATGTATGTGGGATTAGGATCTTAATTGATTGTCCAATAGACCTTTCTGCTCTTGCTATCTTCTCGCCCTTGTATCATGGATCTCATGCTGTGGTGTCCAAGGAGAATTTGCAATTTTCGGTTGATTTATCCACGGATTGCAAATCACCTGACCAAAAGAGGAAGAAGGTCGAGAAACCCCTTGATGCAAATTCTCTGATTCATGCGGAACCATGGTATAAAACTGTCTCGAATTTGCGACTGTGGAACGTTTCTTTTATCGATATCGTGTTAATTTCAAGCCCCTATTCAATGCTGGGTCTACCTTTTCTTGCTCGTGATAATGGGTTCTCTGCCAAGGTAATTACAGATTATTGAACTTTTCCTCTTCTTCTAGCCCAAGTAGAGTGTGGTTTAGTCAGGTATTTGTATGTCCCTAATGTGTCAGTGTTGCTGCTTAGATATATATGACAGAGGCAGCAGCTAAGCTTGGGAAACTTATGATGGAGAGCCTAGTTGCCATGCATACAGAATATAGGCAGTTTTACGGACCTGAGGAAACTGTTGTTCCTAAATGGATGAACTGGGAGGAACTTGAATCTCTTCCATCTGCATTGAGAGAGGTGGTTTTGGGTATTGATGGTGTAGAGCTTGGTGGATGGATGCAACTATACAGGTACAAATGATATTTTAATAGTTAAATAGTAGTTTGTACTACTGGTTTTATAAGTTGCAGATGGACACACTCATTTGTCTATAACTTTGTGTGTGTGTGTTTTAAATGTGGATTGTTCATTGTGCAATTTAAGCATAGTAGTGGTTGTTACATTGTTTTGCCAAATTCATACAGCAAAAAGAAGGCCAAAAAACAAAAAAAAAAGCCCGAAATTTTCTGATGTTGATTGACCAATTTCATCGGTAATTGTATTTGAGGGAGTAATAGCATATGCTTATCAGTGCAGTGGATATTGAGGATTCTTTTAAGAAGGTACAGGCACTTAAATATATGGAAGAGATCTGCTACAATGGTACAATAAATTTAAGAGCATCTAGCTCAGGCTTAGAGATAGGGGCATGCAATTGGATTATTACATGCCCTAATACAAGTATAGCATGTATTTCGAACTCCATGTTTGGTTCAGCTCATGCCCTGGAATTTGATTACCACGCTCTTCAAGGGAAGGATGTGATCCTTTATACAGATAGTTTGTCTCTCAATGCCTTCAAATACGGCAATGTTGATAGAGGTTCTGCAGCTATAAAGAATCCTCTATCTTTGAGGTACCCATTACACATTTCTAGTTAATAGTATCTGATAATATTTAATTCAGCAATTTGTCCCAGTATGCAACTTTTGGTAATTTTAGCAGTTTGATGAAAACTTCCTTCCAGTGGTGCTGAAGATTTCTTACTTGGTATCAATGAGACCTCAGAGGAAAGGGAGAAAGTGGACTTCATATGCTCATTTGTGATGGCATCTGTGAAAGCCGGTGGTTCGGCTCTCATCCCTATTGATCAACTTCGCATCTTACTGCAACTTCTAGAGCAGCTATTGTTTCAGCTGGCAAATTCAGATGTTAAGGTAGAATGCTTGACTCTTGTAAGATGAAGAATTTTCGAAAGTGAATGTGAACAGCATGTCCGTTCACTCAATTTATGAATAATTAGGTAATGTACTCATTATTAAAGCACCTCTCCTAAACAGGGGCATTTGTGGTACCAATGGTTCTTGTCAGAGTCGGTGTCATGTATTGTAACATGACCACTAGGATGACACTAACAGGCAATATCAATGTGAGATAATAGGTGCAACTGCAGAATGGAGAGTATTCTGGTGAGAGAGGGAACTTGTATTATTATTGAGAAAGCATGATGGCATTGCTTGTGTATTGTAGGTTCCTGTATATGTGGTTTCCTCTGTAGCAGAAGAAATGTTGGCATTGACCAATGTAGTCCCAGAATGGCTTTGCAAGCCACGGCAAGAACGGGTTTGTGACTTCCTGGCAGATTAGTTATTATTCATGTCTGGAACCAATAACTCAATAGACATTTCAATTAACATATTGCATATCATGACAGTTGTTTTCTGGAGAGTCACTATTTGACCATGTTGAGCTCATTAAAGAAGGCAAAATTCAAGTGTATCCTGATATTCACTCACCTAAACTTTTGTAAGATTTGCTTTCTGGTGCTTCCCCCTCCGGGCCATTTTTGAGTTGGCCAGGTTTTATTTTTCTGAAAGCTTCTATTATCTGCAGAAGTAATTGGCAGGAGCCTTGCATTGTGTTTTGTCCTCATTGGAACCTGCGGCTTGGTCCAGCGGTTAATTTGCTTTGGCGGTGGCATGAGGATGAAAACTCATTACTTGTCTTAGAGGTATTACACAATTTCATGAATAACTTTCGCAGGGAAGATTATGTAGTCTGACAAATGAATGTTCAATATGCAGGAAGGGGTTGATTCCAGAATATCACTCTTGCCTTTCTCGATGACTATCAAGATGAAGGTTATTCGATGCTCATTTCTTTCTGGAATAAAGTATGGTTTAATTTTGGTTCATTCTTTTTGCTATGGTTTAATTTTGGTTCATTCTTTTTGCATCAAGCCAATGAAAAGAGCAAAATGATTCTAAAACCAAGTTTGGCTGGATATATAGATATCCTGTACTAGTAAAATAAAGTTAACATTCGTCTGTAGGGTGAATTGCCCCTTTTCTCTTTATTCCTCAAGTTATTAGCTCCATTGCTATGACCAAATTAGACGTATCTCAAGGTTCCTCATAGTGCAGAGTTATTTTTTTTGCAGGTTAAACAAGATCCAGCCCTTATTGGACAGCCTGCAGCCAAAGCTGGTTTTGGTAATCCTATCGTACCCTCAAATTCCACATCTTGATGATATAATGTCCGATCCTAATTTTTCTCTACTATCTTTTGTGTTTGAGTTAGTTGCCTGAAAACATCATGCCCCAAATGACATTTCCTTCCATCATTCAATACTTTGTCAATGAAACAATCCAAGTTCCAAGTCCTGAGGATGGCAATGAGATAGATATCGAACCAGAGCTGATTTCACACTTGGAATGGAGAAGTCTGAAAGAGGAAAACTTGAGTATCACAAGATTGAATGGAAAGTTTGCCATGCATAATGGGAGAAGTCGAATATTAGCTGAAGATGAACTGCCATGCTCAAAAGGTGGACCACTGTTCCACCGGGGAGCACCTGATTTACAGAAGCTTCTTTCTTGTTTGTTGGAGAGGGGTGTTTGTGGATCATTACTAGAAAGCAGCAGAAACAAGGATGGGAAGACTGCCAATATTATACGGATCCAAGAGCCAAAAGATGCTCTGATTGTAGTTCACAAAACAGGAACCACAATTATAGCTGCTGACAAAAAGTTGGCTTTGCTTATCTATGAAGCAGTGAGCTGCATTTTGGATGCCATTTGATAAACATCATTTCAGGCCCTTATCAACTCACTATTGCTTCTAAAGGTATGCAGTCTCACTTATATCTGTAACAAAGAGTAATATATTCTTTTAGGAACCACGAGTGATTGTGGTTTTTGAGAAATAGTAAAAGATATATTGGTGAATAATAGACCTTAATTGCAGGGTGCTTTCTTACTAACCACTAACTTTCACCTACTAACTTGAGGTTGGACTAGAGGTTCCCTCACTAGGCTCCCAAATGGGTGATCCAAGGATCGAATTCTAGGTTGGGAGGTCGACAGAAATTTTCCCAAGGATCTTGGCCCGACTGCAGACTAGTCCCGAGGTGTGTTTTGGCTGGTCTGGGGATACTGCGTGGTCCAAAAAAAAAAAAACCTATCCCACTACTCTAATGCTTAAGGTTCATATGCAGTAGCAAATACATGCAACAAATCTCAAAGACTTGAAAGAAGCAGAATAATATAATCAGAGGGGTTTGAAAACTAGTGCTTCATGAATACATAGACCAACATATACTAACAATGAAATGAATGTGCACAAGTTACAACTAAGCATGCAAAACAAGCATGGTGTGACAATACAATTGTGCCTGCATAATAATTAACTCTCTGCTTTATCTGCTACTACTTCCTATCAGTAGACAATAATTACTATCTATCACAAAACATTGACAGTTTGATGTCATCAGGACAAACAAATAAATGCACAAAAGGATGTCACTTCATATTTTCGCTCCAAGCAATGTCAAGAGAAATCTCCTGTAGTCTCCAGAGGTGTCTCCTATAACTGCATTGTCCATGTTGCTCTTGTACATGTTGAAGTACTCGTCTCTGACTTTCATCATGTCTATCTCAGCTCGCATCACAATGGCTCTTGTGAGCATGTCTTCATCTGTTCCAAGCCCAATAATGGAGTTTCTAACCACCTCAGCAAAATGCCTTTCAGGGGAGTCCAAGCAAGCAATTATTACTCTCATGAGATTCTCGATATCGCCATTCCCGCAATTCTTGATGTCCTGCCATGGAAGAAAAGTTCTATCTGAAGAAGAAGAAAGACTTCTGTGGACAGCTTGTATTATATGTGCAGAAATCTGACCTCTGCAATGGCATTTCCGAATTTCTGCTTGTAACATTGGAAAGTTGCTCGAAGCTGGAAAATGTTTCGGGTGCTGAGGATCCACACTACATAGTCATGGTCCAGTTGCTTCTTGTCTATTGCTTGGTGCAGGAGCTCAGCCTCTGAGTTAGCTATCTCCATGCTTATTACTTCCTTGTCATACCTGTAGGAGCTAATTAATCCAACAAGGATCTGCAGAAGCAAACAATGTGAGAATATGTGGGTATTTACCCAGTTCTTTGGTTTTCTCTAATTGAAGTACAAGGAGAAATGACTGACATCATGCATTGGTTAGACTTCATGTCTTTTATCTCATTTTCATGTGACAGAAGCCTCCTAACTTCTCTTACTTCAACTTTCTAGTTGTCTATGAAAGTTCTAGATCAAGAATCAAGAAGAAATCATAGTCTGGGGAACATTAACGGTCATTCAAATTCAAGTGGCTGTTATTTAATCAATCTGCCAGGAAGATTCACTTTTGACCAATTACCATAATGATTAATGACAGGAAGTGTTAGGCTCACTTTCAGATTATCTAGCAGATATTTGCTTACCAGGAATGCAGCTCCCTAGATTCTCATGTTTGCTCGTTAACCTTTGTGATATATATACATATATATAATCTTGAGTACATCTAGTGAACCATAAACGGAAGCCATAGGTCATCTATTTACCTTTCTGAGAGGCATATCCAAGGTGGAGCCGATGTCTTCTTCTAGTGAGCATTCATGGAGAGAACAATAGGCCTGTCTCACAGCGACCAAATGGTGAGGAGATGAAGAAGCACAGGCTATCTCTACAATCGGATACAGGCCATTTACGCCCTTCTTTTTCATACGTAAGGCCTCCTTGGCCAGTCTCGCATCCCTCTCTGGTGGATCGTAGGTCCATAGGATCACTGCTTTCTTCAATTTCATTGCATTACGAAGAGGAAATCAGAGAAATCACGATAAACGAAAAAAAAACTTGTGATGGCGATGGAGAACTCACTTCTCGAGGACAAGGGGTGCTCGAAAATTAATTTTGGACGCAATTTTTGTGCAAAGGTTGGAAAATGTGAAAGAAGGTTGGATTCTCTGTAGTGAAGAAAAGCATCAATTGAGCCCAGAAGACGTACTCTAAAATCGCCAGAGAGCTCGGACTCGAGATCAGCTACCAGCGACTTATTGTAGAGCTGCTGGTAAGTCTCTCTGATCCTCTTCCTCTGCTCTGCATTCCGGTGCCCCAATATGGATATGACGGCCTTCTCGTCCGTTCCCCACCCTTAGAAGATCAGAACAAATTGAGATTCATAGTCAAATCCAGGTGTTACAAGTGTCTCTCGGGTCATCAATCAAGCAATTTACACGGAATTGAATAGTTAGTGTGGGGGGGGGGG
>CXYZ01007891.1:273734-349871 GCA_900006705.1 Sonneratia caseolaris
GAGAGAGAGAGAGAGAGAGAGAGGCAGGGCAGGAAGCGGACCCTTGAAGGCCTTTTTGAGTCTCTGACAGTCATCGGCCGGGGAAGGGACGACGTCGGGTACACTGAGAGTGGCCACTCCTCCTCCATCGCTCGAGAAATTCGGCGGGGAGTAGCAGCAGGTAAGTAGATTAGAGAGCTTTGCCAGTTTTTAAGCTTCTGTGTCACCGACTAGTCGTTCAGCTTCACCTTTACCTCCGTCTTCCTCCTCCTCCTGCCCTTCTTCTTCTTCTTCTTCACGCTCGGCTTCAGCTGTTTTCACTCCTCGCAATATCAAGGCCTACTACTAACTACTAAGTACCAACTGTACCGTCATCGTCATCGTCATCGTCATCGTTGCGGTGAATGGTAGGGGGGCTGCTATTTGACCATTCTACCCCTAAGATTATTGTTCTCCGCAACTATGTCTTATTGGCAATAATGGTCCTTGACTGTAGCCATTTTGTGAATGCCCCCCCTTGTTCCCCGATTTATTCAAATTTGCTCCTAAACTCTTTCCTCCTCCGTGGCTCTGGGACTTGCTGAAATCTATGAAGGACATGTAAAAAAATTCTCTCTCTCTCTCTCTCTCTCTCTTTTGTGTCTTTCCAGAAAGCTCGGGTTTGGTCAGTAGGGTTGACAACCTCGTATCCTTCAAATTTGTAGATTCTCTTCCTTCGAGAGTTGGGTCAGACGGATGGGCACTTGAAGTTTGTGACTGTGTTGGTGACATGGCATGCGTGGGGGACAGATTATTAATAATTGCCCAGAGCAATAATTCATCCACCTCACGAATTCATCGAGTTCAGACACAGCTACTTCCTGCACGTGATTTGAATGGATGAATTGCGACGCGCTTACATTACTACCACCTTTGAAAGATCTCCCCCTTTTCTCCGTTTCTTAATTCTATATTTCACAATTTTTTTAATTATATAAGAAATTAATAAATTAGGACTAATAATAGGAAAATAATTGATTAAAAAATACAAAAAAAATCACTTAACGATAATTAAGATTTATGTGATTATACAAAATTCCGTTTCTCGCCTCCAGATTTCACTTACTTTTTTCGTGAAAATTTATCATATCTAACCATCCATTTCACCTTTTTTCTCCCTCCCTTCACTATTGGGTGATGTATACCCACAAAAAAGGGGGAAGAACCGAAAAATATGCCATATAATTTAAATCTTGTATAAATTTATTATATNTTCATACTTGGATTTGGATATGGATTTTTGGGCCATGCTAATATAATAATGTTGTATCGCATGACCTGAAAATCATCATATGAGTCCAAATTGACTAGTTTAGTTATCTCTAGCAAATAAGAGTCAAAAGAGGCATGAAAATCTAATTGACAATTATTTCTTGGATGAATTTACATGGTGTCAAATCCGAGTTGATGCAGGAGATCCCACCCTTGAGCTTGCTGATTATTTAATTTCTCAGTCGGCCCAAGATGGGGAAAGGATATAATTTAAATTAGTCTCCGACGGCCGAACCGAACCGAACCGGGAGATGAGAATACAAGGAGGGGGTGGAGAATTAAAAAACACTTGGGCCCACCGAAAGCGACAACACCACCGGCCAGGTCAGGTGGGCTCACAACCCGCGACATGAAACCTAAATGAAATGCCTTTTTTTTTTTTTAAATGAAATTGAAATGAACAAAAATCTTCTCTACGGCCAATCACATCGCGGCAATAGATCGGCCTCTCCTGGCCACAAGTTGAGATATGCCCCCGACACGCGTCAGATAAGCAAGAGCCGATTCGTGAAACCTACCCTTTCTCTCTCTTCCTGATCACGTGAACCCTCGTCTCCCCTCCCCTCCCCTCCCCATCTTCCTCCTGTGTCCTCCGTCGCTCTGTGCAGCAGTACTTGCAGTCGATCCGATGCTCTCTCTGTAGAGTAGTATGATTTGTTCCTTTTTTTCTCCTTGTTGTGTAAGTCTGTTATTGTTCCTTTTTCCCCCCTTTGAGATTGCTATCTGTTGACGCTTCTCTCTGTTTTCGTGGTTCATCAGGCAGACTGCGATCTTCTTACGGGAGATTTGAGATGTTTGGAATCTTTTGTTACAGATGCGTTCCAGAATTGGATTATAAAATTGGGAGTTGCTCTGATTTGGTTCGATATGTTTGATTGGAACGACGAAGAGGTAACACTGCCTTCTCTCCTTTTACGGAACTTGGGAAGATTCTGTATCGGTTTATGTGTGTTAGTGACTTCGGTGTTGTTCTTGAGCTTGCTGTCCATGAAAGTAGCTGATATGCATCTTTGGTCGAGCATATTAGGGAAGGACTGAACTGTAATTTGTTTACTGGAGAATTGATGGATTTAGTTGATATGGTGCTCGTACTGTGCTTGTCATGAGGAAGAGTTTACGCTTGTTTAATGTCAACG
Organism: Sonneratia caseolaris; assembly: GCA_900006705.1. Classification (NCBI taxonomy): domain Eukaryota; kingdom Viridiplantae; phylum Streptophyta; class Magnoliopsida; order Myrtales; family Lythraceae; genus Sonneratia; species Sonneratia caseolaris. Next base: position 276,161 of record CXYZ01007891.1, read on the forward strand.
TTGACTCCTTGAACATTTGTGCTCCTTTACTGTCAACCCTTTACATTGTACTATGCAACGAAACTTTCAGTTTTTTTTTCCCTAATCTTTGGTTCATGTCAGCAGATAGCGAATATAATATGGGGTGAGGCTGGGGAAGGTGATGACCATATAGTCCCTTTTACTCGGGGCAGCAAGGATAGCTGCAACAAGAAGGAACAGAACCAAGTAGCTGCTGCTAAGCTAACTGGACTGCAGACCCATGGAATAAAACATGGTTTTGACAATGCAAAGCTGGAGAGCAGCTCAACTATTGATAAAGAAGGAAGGATATCGTCTGAAGTCGGTATGGATTCATGGCTGGATCTGTCTTCTTCGAGTTTCACAAAAAATGGCCAAGGAGCCTCAACTACTAAATTGTCCAACGATCTTTCTGAGACTGCCAAATATGACTCAGCCAAAGGTGGTGAGGATATTGATCATTAGAAACAGGTTTAATTATTTAGATGGTTTATTCTTTTATTGGTGTATCTAATTTCACCTTAAATCTTATTGTCAGAGAAAGCTCAATCTGATAGGGATCATCAAGGCTTTGAAAATCCCCGAGACGAGGAGCAGAATGATTTTGTTGACTATGGATGGGAGAATATTGGAAGCTTTGATGATCTAGATCGGATTTTTAGGTAATGCATGACTCATTTTTGTTCTTCACACGGTCTGGAGAAGCTTCAGTACTTGTTCAGTCATCCACTGCTTTTCTTTCACCCTCCTCATTTTCCTTTTTCCAAGTTCAAGTCTGGGTTCATCAATGCAGTGCACTATATTCTGCTGTATTTGCTTGTTAGGGTATGGTAAGTTGCTTGTCAAAGTTCTAATTATTATTGAGAAACAGAAAGAAGTTTATGATTATTTTCTTTTTGCTGAATGACTAGTTTCTGAACATTCATTCCCACTAAGTGCAAATAATATGTTCTATGCATCATTTAGGCAATTACAATTTGTATTTTGACACATGATTTGCAGTGGGGTTGTGACAACCTCTAATTTCTTTTCAAGGAAACAAACTTTACTTCCCTACAGCATATAGGAAGTGCTATTATAGCATGAGCTACTATTTGTATAATATTGGTGAGTTTTCTTGGGAGGGAATTTTGCAATTTCTTTCCAGCAAAGTCTCCATTCCTTCTGCTGTCTTTCCTTTACATGCCTCAATGTCCATCTGACTAAATATCCTCACAAGTGTTGATCTTGCAGCCATGGTGAGCCATTATTTGGTAATGTACTCAGTGATGCTGAAGAACTGTGGTGTCCTAAAGATGTAACAAGCAGCTCGCTGAGATCATTCTCTATGTCAGGGGATTCTCCTGATCTGGGGTCAGAAGTTATAACAGATGCATCGGAGATTCTGCAAGTGAAAGCAGAGAATGCACAACAAGATGATGTGTCACTGAACCTTTTATGTGGCAAATTGGATGATCCTTCATCTCTAAATTTCCAGCATGGAAGTGCACTACCGGGGTGTGCAGGACATTGCAGAGATCAAAGTAAACCTGCTATTAGGGAGCAGGTAGTAGCAACCTATTGTATTTAGAGCAATCTTTACTCAAGAATAGTTTATACATGAAACTGTGTTATAAGCAACGTATGTTTCTTTGTGTTATGCAGAGCAATTTTTCTGCGATTGGCGCTAATGCAGTGACCTCTCATCATAGTGCTGATACTGGTTTAACCCATAGTGAGTACTCTGACAAGGTATTGATCTTATCTGCTGCCTTCCTGCTTGCCCACACATTTTTACATGCATGGTTTTCTGTACCAACTGCTATCATGATAAAATCAGCACACTTTGAGTAGCCCTGTTTCCATTTTTCACTTAAGTTGTTGCATGTTTTTAGAGCTGTGATAGCACAGATTGGGAGTTTAATCCTACTATTCATCTGCTACTTAATTTTGTCAGATTATCTGCTTATTAAGACTTTGGAATGCTTCAGGAAGTGTGCAACGATGCATCCAAGCATTATCTTAGTATTTATCCGGGGAACAAGGTGGTGTTGACATGTGATGCAGATTTATTAATATCAAGAGCAGAGGTGGATAATAAACGACCAGAATAGGGGGCTTGAAAAACTTAAACATTCACCAATTATAATGAATGTCTGTAACCTGTTAGGTGCCGTCAAAAGCACTCAACTTTCGTATCCGTAAACCTATGTTTTTTCTTTCTTTAACATTCACCTGAAAGCAGAGGTGTTTCAATGCTTCAGCAATTTTAATTCTTTTGTGCAAATAGTCTAGTGTTAATGCATGCAAATCGTTTTTGATCTTCCTAAGAAGGTTTGATGCCAGATCATTTTCTTTTTTTCTACACATTTATAATTCTGAGTTGATTTCATCATTAATGGCTAAGGCAGTCCACACTGTTGTTCTTCTAGCTGAAAAAATGTAGTGCTTTTCTTTCTTTGGAGGCGGTTGTTCCATCAATCTAGTTTCATCTGATCGTCAGTCCTAGGTGTGCTTACTGATTCTTACTTTAGTTGTCAAGTAAGAAGTAAAAAGAAAACCTTGACAAACACTTTTTTATCAGTTGGGTGCTTAGGCTGATAAAATACTGTTAATGCTACATGTGTGCAGGTCCCTAGGCAAAAGAAGCATCACAAGGGTCAGAAAAAGCAAGAAGGAAAAAATGAAGGGAGAATGTCAACGGTTTTTAATGGTGCCTGGTCTTCTACTGGAAATTTACCAGGACAATATGAGCATCACCACGAGTTGGCATCTTCTATGATGCAACCATGTGTTCCATCAGCTATGAATCAACTGGCGCACCTTCCAGGCCTTGATTCTTTTCATTTCCAGCATATCCCCAATCAGTACTTACATCCTCCTGCATATGGGAATTTGCTTAATCCCTTTCCTGCATCTCCTTTGGGGTCTCCTAGTCTTCAGTCTGGGAAGCCCAATGGTCAGGCTACAGTTTCCCAGCGTGAAATTTCTCCCGGTGAAGTAGATCCAATAAACAGGCAAGTTGATTCCTCTGACAGACCTCCAACCATGACCCCACAAGAAAAGATCGAGAAGTTGAGGAGGCGCCAGCAAATGCAAGCAATGCTTGCCATTCAGAAACAGCAGGAGCAGTTTAATAATCAAGCTTCATCTTATTCCATTGCTCAGAAAGGTCCTCTCAAGAGCCAAGTTCAGAGGCTTGATGGAGCTAATTTTGGACTCGACCATATGGGTGCTCTCCCAACTGTTGACACCAGCTCTGTAGTGGAGCAGGATGACTCAAATACAATTTCTATTGCAGTAGTTGACTATGCTGCTGAGGACGTAGTTCTACATCGACTTCAAGATATAATTGCACAGGTATATTATTCTCATCCTCTCAAGCAGCTCTTCCAATATGTGCATCTTGGATTTGTTTGGGATTATTTTGTGGAAATATGGTGCAGTTAGACAGCAGGATAAGACTTTGTATTCGCAATAGCTTGTTCCGATTGGCTAAAAGTGCGGTACAAAGGCATTATACCAGTGATACAAGCAGCACAAATACATGCTCCAAAGATGAGACTGAAGGCATGGCTAAGGAGGATAATTATGCTGACAACAGGTTGGTGATTGCATGCAATATATATACACATTTTACATTTGAGTTTCACCTTCTCTTATTACTCCATGGCTTTTCCCAATTCAACATATATATCTTTTAACATTGTTCAGGATTGTTATATGGTTGAATTTTTTTTTCCCTAGAGATCTGTTAATTTTTAGGTAATTTTGCGAATTGATAGTTTTCATATTGCAGGCAGGTCCGACTGCCTGACATTGAAACAGAGACCAATCCCATCGACCGAGCTGTGGCCCATTTGCTTTTTCACAGACCTCTGGAATCCTCGGTCAAATATTATGGGAACTCAGACTCGCGTATTTCTACTAAGCTTCCAGGAGAAAGCAAAACCTCAAATCCCACTAACTTGTTCAGAGGTTCCCAAACAGAACATAGTGCGTCCCTCATTGGACCAAAAAGCCCTAAAGATATCGAGCAGATTGATCTTTTAAAGAGGAATTCTTGCTTGGATACTTCAGAGAATGCAACCGATGTTGGGCCCGGGAGTGATGGGGCCATGGAGTTTGAGGCTTCTTAGTGAGGACTCGGATGCCTTAAGGCTTCACAACAGTATGGGGGTAATACTTTCCTTTATCTTTCCATGCCCATCAAAATGCTTTCAGCAGTTGGTTTTATGGATTTACTTGTAATGCTGAGGTTTTCCTTCATTGTCGGCTGGTTGTTTATCCATGAAGGAGCCCGTCCGCAGAGCTTGGTTCCCTTGTTATTATTTCATATATCAGTCTCTTCAGAGGGGAATTCTTCCTGAGCCTGCAAAGTCCCCTAGTGGAAGGCTTAAATGAAGCTTACTGTTCATGTACGGTCACCTGTCCTCAGTCACCTGCAATGCACTGCGTAGTGTCTGGAGCCAAGACACCTCTGCTTTAATTGCTTGTAAGTAGTCATTTGATGTGTGATACGACCTCACATGCCATGTTCCTACTTAAGATTATTTACCCTGCATTGGTCCAAACCAGTGCCTGGTTTCAGGATTGGCGTTTGATTTATGTATCCTCTAACCTTAGATTGAGGGATTTGCTCGTTACCTTGGCCGATCTTCTGTTATGTTTGGCTGTGACAACAACCGAGAGGATTTATGTCTCCTCTGTCAATGTAGCTTCTCGTTCACTGTTTCCAGGATGGCTTCTCGTTGGTTTTACCCTGCATCTGAGTATCTCCGGTATCTTTCTCTTGTGCTCAAATTGGTATTGGAATTTCTTAGGACAGCATTTAGCGTCTTGTGATACTAATTGTAACCCACTGTTATTGAGACCGAAGGCTCGAGTATGGGGCTTGACCCGTGAGACAATGCAAAATTTAATGGCGTGACCCTCCGGCTAATGCTCTTCATGGGAGTCTGTCGAAGGCGTGAGGATTTCCGATAACTCGGACCATGTATCGATCGACCAAACCGACTGGGAGCTACGTCTTGCTCGGGTTCATCGCTGGACCAAGTNTTCGGACGCTGTATCGATCGACCCAAACCGACTGGGAGGTACGTCTTGCTCGGGTTCATCGCTGGACCAAGTTAAACCGCCTGCAAATTTTGGCGGTTCGGTTGTGGTTCAGATGCGGCCAAACCCAACAGACCCGGGACCCCTTCCCGGAAGAGAGCCCGACTCAAAGGCCCGTGATCGCCGGTTTGGCGATAAATATATAAAGCGTAGAACCCTCTCCGTTTCTCTCTCTCTCTCTCTCGCTCCCTCTTGCTTGCCAAAACGTACGAGCTTCTGCTCCGCGTCCCCCCTCAGAGCTTCACCTTCGCGCCTTCCACTCCTGTCTCCAGTTGATTGGGGATTGCTCGGCAGGAGCATCAGAATGCGCAGGGAGCATCATCTCGAAGGCGAGGAGCGGCTGCTCTGCGATAAGTAGCGGAAGATAAAGCGAATCCTCGGTTCTTCTGTCTCTCTTTGATACTGTGTTCTGTCTTCAGTATTCTATTTGTTTCCCTTTGGCACGGGGTGAGCAGAATACTGCCGAGTTAAACTGTGAGGCTACTGCGCTTCGCGAGAAAATCCACCTCGAGGACGAAAACTCTGCCGGCAATGTGCCTCCTCCTGCGACTTATTCTGATGATTGGCTACTCCAAAGACGCTTCGAGGTTGTCATGATGTTGGTTTGGGTTGTTTTTTATTTGGTCATTTGACTTCAGCCGTCGCTTCTGTTAGATGCGAATATCTGATGATTAAGCAGTTGCCGTAACTGTAGCACAGTTCCTCTATGAATGTCTGGATTTCGATCTTCTCTTAAAAATTGTTAGTTTTTTCCTTTTTGGTTTCATCTCAGCCGTTGCTCCTGTTGGAGTTTTCTACTTACTTTTTATCCTTATGTTTTGCAGATTCTGAATATTGTTGCTAATTTGTTGTTTATCTAGCCAGTTATGGAGTTTATACTTAGAAACCCTGGTTATACATGTCTGAACGTCGGCTCAAATTCATGTCCTCCTCATGGATTAGGTTACATCTTTCAGTAGCAATATTTGGGTAAAATATTCCACACCACGGACCCACCACCACCCCGTCCACTCTCTCCAACCAACATCCCTCACACCCCCACCACCCCCACTTGCTTGCTGAAATGCGATGACAATAACTGACATAGATGACGACCATGCTTGTGGGATTGAATAGGATCCAAATTTTCTGATTACAATATCTGGGAATTCTAGTGCGTGCTGTCTTTATAGTTTGTACAGGAATGCAATGTGGCGGAGGATACTGAATTTACATATTTGTGTATTTTGCTCGACTTTCCTACTGGCATTGTGCATTTATATTCCTTATTTATGCCCTGGTGTTAATTTTCATTGTGGGAATTGAAATTTATTTCACACAGAATGAACCGTGATAGTCAGTCAGGTTCTGAACAGTTTGAACTCTTAACATTGTGGCTGTCCACTCATAAAGCTCTTGTTTCTGCTTAATTTGCTCAGTTAACCATGCGTACAAGATTATTACATGCAGTTACCATCTTCTTATCTTGCCTTTCCTATACCTGAAATGATTGCAACTTCGTGTGCTCATGATCTCACCAATGTGATTTTGGTATATAAGCATTGTGGGATTGCATATTCCTTAATTGTAAGCCACTTCACTGTGTAAATGGATTAATAAATGTGGTGAACGTTGATTCCCATGATCTTGACGTCGGCTTTTCCTTCGCAAGTTTAACATGCTTATGTTGTTGTGTTTGTTTGTAGTCAATGAACATGACATCAAAAGACTAAAACACAATTGGCCCAACACCTGAGGCATAATGGCACTTGATTCTTAACAGCTTCTCAACCAAGGTAGCTGCATGCACATGGGCCTTTGTAATCTTTATTGTTCTCACATATGATAACTTTTTCCAGACAGCAACTTTGCAATTGTGGAATAAATGTATGTCCGTGGTGAATGAGGGGCATTTTTTATTTAATTGATTAATCACTGGCTAGTATTGACATTTAATTCAACAGAAAAAAGAGCAGCTATTTGAATTCTCAGTGATTTATCTTAATATGTCATGCTTTGACTTTTTATGTGCGTTTCTTGAACTTTTTACAGTTGATGAAAAGGACTTTTAATGTATTGAAGCATTTATTTCTTGTGCCAAAGCCCACTTCCCGGCAGATCATCATTATTTCTGATTGATCTTATTATACTAATTCGGGTTGGTTTCAGGAATAAAAAAAAGAATGCAAACACGTATGCAGATGCATGTGTCTATGAATATATACACGGAGTGGAAGAGGCTGTTGTGCAAACTCAGATATTTATATTCTGCTTGTTTTTTTTCATGAAAAATACTGATCCCGATGATTGGCAGATGAATCATTACATACATATTTAAACTTTTAGAGCAAATTGAAAAACTATAAAGTTCACTTCATTCAACATCATTTATTTCTCAGGCTGAGGAAAGTTATTTGACACTACTTTTAGGTCTTGTGAGTATGCTTTCATATGTGACTGAACCATTTCTATGTGGTTTCTACATGTGAATTTACAATTTTTTACTACTGGTGCCAAAGAGGAGTTATATATACTTACATTGTCTCTCTCATTAATCACTTAAATCATGTGAGAGTTAATTGTTCATCAATTTTAACTCCTACTAAGAGTGTCAGTATAACTGGTAATTGGAATTAAATAGATGCGTACTTGAACTTAGTTGCTCATTTTTTTTAAGCTTACTTGTGGTTGTATTTCACACAACTAAATTTATGTCTGTTTCCTCGTATCTGTTTTCATGTGACAGCTTTTCTTATGAAGCATGATTGAGTTTCCAGTATACATGTGCATGCATCACATCGACATACAGCATGGAGTTCCAAATGGCTCGAGCTCGAGGAAGGATTGGTCCTCAGGTTGAATTGTGCCTTTATTAGGTAAATTTGCATGAGATGCACGTGGAGATTCATTGTTTGTCAATTATTTAGTCTCAATGATTTACACCCTTTTATTCACCGTGCGGTAATGCATTTGATCGATTTTTAGCTTGGTCATGCTGCTTCTCTCATATGTTCATATGAAAATAGTGTCTTTTCCCCACCTTTTCTATGTTGCTGGAGGTGGAGGGTGGGCTGCAAATACTGTCTAGTCAGAAGGGAAAGTTGTTTGTTGGTTTCATCTTTTTCACTTGATTCTGACTACAAGCAATTGCGTCATGTTCTCCTGCTGTATTGTTCATTAAGTGTGCATCTTTTCTATTGTTCATTAAGTGTGCCAAATCTTGGGCCGACATGTGGTTTAATTCCGTTTGAGTTGGACGCATGTGAGGTGCCTTTTAGCATTATAATATTTTAAGTAAGTGAATACTACTGACACCGATGGCGACGACCTCCGGTGATACTTAAAAGTTGCTGCCTGGTCTTTAGTGATGGCATGTAGAAATCCATCACAAAGAGACTCGACAAGAGAGGGCAACTAATGTTGGTGGAAATTCGTTACCTAATCTATCGAGTTTGTCAGGTAATGGGAATATATTTGGTAGCGGTGTGGCAAATGATTAAATTGTCGGTGCAGTGGTATACTCGCAGATGATACAAATGCTAGAACTGCATCAGTATTGCATATATTTAGTGACAGCCTGTGGAAGCTGTCACCCGCTTTTAGTGATGCCTTGCAGTAGCTGTTGAATCAAGTGGCCAACTGTCTGTAACCAGTTTGTCTGGCAGTAGTCTTCTGATCTACTGTCAGTAAACATTTATAGTGATGGTCAAGCAGTCGTTGGTGTAAAAATATATACAAGTTAGGAATGGAAGCCTGAGATTTATAGCGAGGAAATCTGATGGTGAAACATAAATACCAAATAAATACCCAATAAACTATGGCTATGATTCGCGACGAACGCTACAACACAGGAAATCTGCGTAGTTAAAGCCGATATATATCCATCGCTCAGTAGTGTTAGATCTCGAAGCCATTAATTTCCCAAAAAAATTCATTGACGGCTCTCTTACCCTCAGCGTGGAATGCTTGCTTGGTGATGGATTGGGTGGAAGGATCTCGTCTGTGGTTTACACTTTGTGACACTGACAAACAGGAAGGCGGGCATTTCCAGTGAACGGATATCGGAAGCCGCTGGCAATTCGTTTAAGAACTAGCCCAGTAACAAACTTTAATTTAGTGCCGGCGAGTACAAGCCACGCGCCCAGGACTAGGAATCCTCGGTACGAAATTCCATCTCTGCAGTTCCGTCGCCCGAGGAGTTCTCCTCTAACTTACTCTCAGTGGGTACGTCGGCATTAGAGGCGGGAATGCTCGTATCCATGGCATCCTCGGGATGGTCGTAGCCATCTTGCCCATCATGCGCCACTTCCTGATTGCCTTGGTAGCTCATCACCTGCGCACCACCATAAGCACATTACATATGCCGCAACATTTAGTTCAACGGGGGGACGCATGACCCCCCTATACCTCAACCCAAGCATGAGAAGAAGAGTTAAAATGCTGAAACTACTGACATCATAAATTGCATTCCGAATCAAGAAGAGCAAAGGAAACTCGGACCGAGATAAATGTCAGATGGCAGTGCATAAAAGAAGCCTCCTAGCTAAGTAACACTAGTTTTCGACTAGTCAGAGCCTGAAAAATTGAGGCCTCAAAACTTGCAGCATGCCCTTGAAATTTCACATCAATCGAATTACTCGAGGCAGCTGCGCCGAGACCTTACTGCTCCGATGAAAGTCACTTTGGAAGACGACACTGTGCTACTAACCTAGTTAGGTGGCTCCATCCTCAGGGATACGTAAGTGCCTTAACAAGTAACCGAAATAAGGATGGATTACCTGATACTTATGATATATTCGGCTATTGACTACGTCGGCCATCTCCTCAGTACTGCTGACGAGATACTGATCTCCGGGGTCCTCGACATGCCTTTCAGTGAGCGCAGTGCTTTCATAAAGATTAAGGGCAAGACGGTCCGATCTCTTTAGTAGAAGCTGAAAAGTCGGCTGCAGTTCATAGCATTGCTCAAAGAGAGAGCGCCTGCAAAACACATATAGCCCAAGTCTAGCACGAGACATGGCAACAACCAATCTTCTCACATCACGTAAGTGACCCACAAAGCGAGTACGCACGAGAGACAACAAAATGAAATCATTTTGCTGCCCTTGAAACTTATCAACAGTGGTGACCTGCAGCGAGTATAGCAACCAAACAAATAATTAGAAAAGATAGATAACTGAACAGGGAAAGCACCAATTATACATGAACAGCATTGGAATTACCTTGCTGGGTGGGCCAATAAAGGGGTAAGGAACACATCGCCGGTTGACAACGTCACGGATGAGAAGCTTCTGGCCATTGTAGGTCGTCAATATAGAGATCTTATTTGCTGGATACCCCAGAAGACGCATGTACATATAGACGCTAACTATATATTCAGCCTCCCCCTCGTTTTGATAGAACCATGGAGAAGGGGCAGTCTCACCTCTCCCATGGTAATCAGGCACATCGATTAACTGATAATCATATGTGAATCCAGCATTTGCTTTATGGAACATGGGTTCTTGCCTCACAAAAGGAAGGTCTCCCAAGTCACGATACCTCCAGTTGTAAAGCTTGGCAATGCTTGGCCTGGCTCTTCCCTGGGCATTAAGCTCAATGTATGGAATACCAAGACGAACGAATCGGGTGAAGAGACTCTGATCCATGTGACTGTACTTTTGGAAAGCCATGTTTTTAACAACAGGAGGCAATTGGTGATGATCACCAATCAGAATGCAGCGCTTTAGTCGAGCATAACCATCTTCCTGCCTCTGGAGCAACATGGGGATGAAAGTCTCAATTTCAAGTATTTGGGCACTTTCTTCCATTAATAAGTTATCATACTTGAAACCTAACTGAAGAAAGTCCTTCCTCTTAAGAGCTGCATGGGTGCAAGTCATTGCCACAATCTTTGCCTGCTTAGTCATCAGGTAATTTGCTCGATCAGCAGTAGACTTGAGTAACTCAAATGCCCTGCACTCTTCAAGCTCCTGGAACATGGTTTTGAGATGGTGAAAGCATCCCTTGGCTGCTCGCATGTCTTTCTCAAAACACTCTCCCTTGAAAACAGGCTGTGGGGTGTTTGAAAAGAATTCTTTAAAAGGGAAACGGTCTTGGACAAATGTAGGTTTGCCCTCATTCTCAACACAGGCAGCAAGAAACTGTTCCCATCGTGAGTATACATGGAGCAACCAGAAGTATCCAGCTGTTTCACAAGTATAACCTACATCTTCTGGCAGACCTAGAGACCTAGCAAGCCTTTCTACTTCACTTAGCAACTCCAAACGTCTGACAAGCATTGCATTGACACGACCTTGCCGGCTAAAGTCAAGGTCAGTTGCAAGCTCCTGTTCTCCTTGACCCAAACGAAGAAGGTAGCGAGCAGGTACATCCCTCTGTAAAGGCAAAGGAACAGAAGGGCAATCAATTGTTGAAAGGAACCATAGAAACAACAAATAATTTCAGTGAAGAACTACATATGCATTGAGAAGAAATACTTTGTTTTCAGTTGATGAGTCGACCTTACCTCCATTATCTTCTCAAAAAGATCATTCAATGCCTGATTTGAGTGAGTAATTATCAATGTTCTCTGAGAAGGGCAGTTATGATATAGAACATTTAATATTTGCACAGCTGTATCAGTTTTTCCTGTACCAGGTGGACCCACAACCATTGTAAGTCCAGGCTGAATACCAGATATAATCGCTCCGATCTGCAAGTATAGAATCAGAACTGCTATATGATTATCTTTCCATATGACAGATTTAACTCCAGAGAGTCAGGCCAATCTCTAGGTAAACACATGGTTAATAAACTTTTTCCAACATAGACAAAACTACATATTTGCACTTCCTCAAGTCATCAGGTCTTAATATATGTTAGCAAAAGTATGGAGAACAAATCATGAAAGATGTGATTTTATTTCAACTAATCAGCTAGTTTCATGCCAAAAGTATACTGACAAGCAATTGTTGATCAAAATACTCTTTAATGAAGCTTGAATCACAAAGAATTGGACTTTTCACTAAGAAGTGTTTCAAATCCACATACGGATACCCATTAAAAATGTAAGAGGAGCCATGAAGCAGATGGCTATCCATACCATCTGAAAGTTCTAAACGTTAAACAGTAGAAGATTGAATGGATCGGAGGCAAGATTAAGGATCATTCCAAAGCCAACTGACAGAGCAATGCAGATACTGGTACCTGTGTGGGTGTGAATCTAACAGAGTTCTGCTTAGGCTGATCCTGAGGATAGGGACCAGGGTCAGGAGGAACATATGCCTCAACCACAAGTTGCTCCTTCTTGCTAGCAGTATCCACCACATTGATATCACCAACTGAATCAGTAGCAGATTTCTTATTTCCAGGAAGAGCGTGCTTATTGCCTTTGAAGTTTCTAGGGAGCCTAATGCGGAAAGGAGCTGATGGAAGAAAATTCTCCAACCCGTCAGGACTGACAAAAGAAACCTACAAAAACATCAAAAATGTAAAACTAAGCAGGAATAATATACATGGACACCATCACTAGATATCCAATAACAATGACGAATATCCTAAATTGACTAATGACTAACCTCATAGTCAGAGAAACTCTCTCTTAAATGGTCTGCATTGAGAAATGTATCTTTAAAGTCAACTGTTTCCAAAAGTTCTGGCATATTGGTCCACTGTGCAGCAGAAGGATTCCCATATCCCAGAAATATATTATGCAGCCAATCTGGAACAATACAGTACTCATTCATAAGATCCCTTATTGATTCTAGAATAGCTTTGAAGTTGTTTTCCTTCGGTTTTCTTCTCATTAGCACATTGAACGTCCCATACACATCTTCTGCACCTTTCTCTGCAATATCACTGACATCCATATGGTACTGTGCTGTATCCAAGGCAATTGTTACTGTCCTCATTTCACCTTTTGGAGGTTTCCATTCATCCCGTTTAATCCTTCCAGTAAAATCATTCATGAGAGTTCCTTCTTCATCACGAATTTCAATAATTTCACACCCTCGTACATATTGAAGGCCAAGCCTCTGAGGTACACTCGCCTTTGATGCTTCTTCAGCACTTAATGGCTCAAAAGAAGGGCGAATTGAAAGCAAAAATAGGACATCATGCTCTTTGAGGGCATTCCATTCTGATCTTATGTGCGCTTTATAACTAGAAATGCTAAAAGTTACTTCCGCTGTCACTGCAGCAGGCTTCACTTCCCCAACGTTTGGCTGCTTTACCTCAGTAATCTTAAAATCTTTTATAGGAACAGCCATTCTTGACCATCCACGGAATGCAGTTTCTCCCTCATTATTGATGTATGCAAGGAGGTGGGGTACAGCCTCCTGAATATCCTCACGAATCTCATATGTTGATTCTAGGCGGAATAGATTAAAATTACGTAGAAGATAGTCATGCAGAGTCAAAAACTGTAAATTCAGTTTTGGCAAGGCCAGGCAACCTTCCCCTGAGTAATTAATGCTAGGTACCAGGCTCTCATCCCACATAACATGCTCATTTGGGTATAGTGGAAGAGCATTTATAGCTTCTTTTTGAGACCGTTGTTTCTCAAAAAAAGAGACCATCACCTCAACTAGAAAATCAACCCTTCCAGACCATGGATCTTCCTTAGACACCAGTTTAAGCTGTGTAAGTAGAAAGAATGTCTATCAGCCCATATTCTTTTATTTATTTATTTATTTTTGCATGTGATGATGCATTTACGCTTCATTTACCTAAATCAGGACAACCTGTCCATATTGGAAATAATTGCCTTTCAAGGAATAAATGGTTCTAATCTCAATTCCAAATAGAAGATGAAGGTGGGTTTCTAAGATGAACAAAATAAAACTTGCTAAGTAAAAGCATAATAAGAAGAGAATTAAAGAAGATAAATGGTGAGAATGCTCAAAACTAACTTCAAGGAGAGCAGGAGTATGGTAGTTTATAATGAGCTATCCACCAACCTTACTACAGACCAGGTCCTCCAACTCCTCTAGTGTAAGCACAGACAATTTCTTTGACAGATCGATACGCTTATGAATTGCACCAATATTAGCCAATGCAAGTTCTCGTAGCTATATAAATAGCAGAAAAAGATTAAAGATTAGAAAGATAAAGCACTAAAAGAATGTATTAGGAAAGGTAAAGCATGGCTATATATTGCTTTCATCATCAGCAAGGAAGCATNCAGATAAAGCACTAGAAGAATGTATTAGGAAAGGTAAAGCATGGTTATATATTGCTTTCATCATCAGCAAGGAAGCATGGTTACCTTTGGAACCTTCTTAATAGCAAGCAGTTGGAAAGATTGAAGCCGCTCATAATGGGACTGAAGGACCTCATCATCAGTGAGTTGTGTTCCTACATGATCATTAATCTCAAAACCCTCATAAAATTGTAGCAGGTCAACCAGTTGAGCAAAGAGTTTCCCCTTTTCATGTCTATACAGAATACTCAAATGGCATTTGGCCACAACAGCCACATCAGCTACAAGAGGCCTCAGGTACCTGTAGCAGAAGGCATAATATCATCAGGATAATGATATCAAGGAAAATAAGAAAAATTACATAGCTTTCCTTAACAATAATATAAAAGTCTAAGCAGACAGTAATTGTAAAGAGGCTACACATCTCAGTGTAGAGGAATAGATACAAATATCCAAAAGTTCTCCAGAGAACATATAATAAGCAATAAAGCCAATAGAGAATTTACCATGAACGAAATAAATGGAATATTCTCCAACACCTACTGCATTACTAAGAAAATTAGTTTGGGCTTAACTCTCAACATGCTAAAACAAGTACAAGAAATTTCATCATACATGCAGTGAACAGAACACTGCCATGCCTAGGGATTAGGGAAGGTACCTTCTGGTTGGTAGTTGACTTAACAAGTCGATGAGAAATTCTATAAATCTTTCACAGTACAAGACAGATGCATCATCAGCTTCACCCAGACCATCAAATTCAATGCGTTCACCATCTTCATTAACATTATGTGGTCTTGGGAAAACATTGAAATCAAGCACCTGTTCCAACCAAAAAAAAATAAAAATCAATTAGCCAGATGCAAGAAAAACAAAGTTTCAGAATGACCAGCTACCACGTCACATAAGCAAATGATTCCAGATGCAGGGGGAGCAAAACTTCCAGATTGACATCTACTCAGCAAAAGCTACCTCCAAGAACTCTTCCATTAGATTCCTCAGAAACTTCACTTCCAGTTTACTTGAAGGATCAAAAGTTTCCCCTCTTCTACAGGCCTCCTTCACCTCTCTCTTTATCATCCTCTTCCATTTTTTTATCAAGTCAGGATTAAGACATAGTTCAATCTGGAGAATGGACAAGACCACAACGCAATTAAAGCCCTATATTTGAAATCTATGGGAACAAATAAAAAATAAAGAAAACACAGAAGGTCAAGCAGATCAGTCCTACTATGGATTCAGTCTATGGCAGATACCAGAAAGATTAAATAAGTATGTAATTAGAAGATAAGGTTAGAGAACATGATCGTACCTGAAAACGACCATACGACAAACTGTGCCAGGACAAGAGACTTGCTAATCTGAGTACAGTTTCACTAACAATTTCATCTTCCAAGCTCTGGCACATAAAAAGATTCATTTAAGCAAAGTGAAATGGATAATGGATAAGGAAATCTACTTTCCCCTGTCTTCTATATTGAGAAACTGATAACCAAAAGGTACATTCATTAAAAGATTTAGTGATTAGCGGCAGAATATGGTTCTATTCTTCATCATGCTCAAGTTTATAATGCATACCTGGAATGCATTAATCATGAAGACCAAGTAATTTGTCTTCTCAGCAATACTTAGCTCTCTTCCCTGCGACCATATATTACAAGATTAAGGAAGATAATAATAGATACAAAGCCCAAAATTCTAAAAACAAGGGATGAAAATAGTGACTCTATACACTAATCTGACCCTTTATCAGCTTACAAAGCAATATTTCAACTCTCAATATCAGGAGGGAAGGGAAATATAAATGAAAATTTAGGGGTGCTGGCAGCTGATAAGAAGCAATAGACTGAAAAACAAACCAACAAACAAACTTGATCTATGAAGCATATATTCCCTTCAGATAGGAATAAAAAGTGCCCTCCTCTAAACCAGGATGCCATGAGAACGAACCTCCTTAAGCCGGAGAACCCTCTCTAGGAATCCCTTAAACACATCCTTCCTGTCATAAAAGCATATCCAAGCTGCAACATTCTCTCTGAACTGCAGGTTTCAAAAATACAATAGATCAAACTTATGCAAATATAATTTTTTTATGGAATATTTCTTACAATACCCACACCAAGTAGTTTATCTTCCTCTAATTTGTATTTCCTAATCTTGCCAATCAAAAACTGCTTAGGGGCATATCTAATAATTCTATTAAATAATGCTCATCAGATAACGTCTTAAATTTCAACTACCAAGCTGATAAACAAGAAAGCGTAAGACCTTCTTGATTGGCTCATCCGATAGGCACAGTGTAAGCACAAAAATTAACTACATCAACCTGTTCAGAGCCTCAGTGCCTGCAAATTGAAGAAGCATCTGTTCGATTTCAACTACCTAGCTGGAAGACATGACAACCTAGAAACAAGTACCTCCATCTTACTAAATTGTATTTAACTGGAACCAGAGAGACAAGCTTACAAAAATCTTAAGCCCTAATTACGTTATCCAGTGAAGATCCACCTTACCTTCTCATTAACCATGAGAATCATCGACATGACATGCTCGAAGGTCGCAGCCTCTGGATCGAAGTTCGGCCATAGGTAATTTTCCAGATACTGACTAACTTCCAGAATCATCACCCGCTGCAGAGGTACAGGCTTCCTCTCCTTCTTAACCAACAGCTCGGTCTCGTAAATCTCCCTGACGACGTCAGGATCGAAAGGCTTCTTCTCTTCCACATTTTCGCCAGACTTGAGCCAATTGGCGGCGGCGATTTTGGTCAGGCGGTCGCGCTGAATCTCCGACAAGGTGATGGAGCCGGGTAGAGTAGATCCGGGTTTCGACTCGACGGGCTTGTCGCCGACCTGCTGAGACAAATCGACGGGGTACTCGGCGACTCGGTGGCGCTTGAAGTCGTAGGTTCCGGTCCCGTATACCCTCGTCATCTTCGACGTTAACCGAGCACGAAGGAGGAACCTCCCAAAGTGAAGTGAGTTACTGGCAAGGGTTTTTACGCCCGCATTGCACTTGCAGCGGTCATTATTATTATTATTATAAGAGACTCGCGGTGGCGGCTAAGTTCCGGTTCCGCTTCCAGGACGGTATTGCCCCTAATTTTACACGTGATTTGCACTTTTGCCATTATGTGATCTGCTCCTACAAGTGTTGCATCGTCCTCTCCTCTCTCTCTCTGGGTCTCCTCATCATATCCATTGGATTTTGCAGAATNGGATCTCCTCATCATATCCATTGGATTTTGCAGAATCTCCCGTCAACTACTGTCTCTGCTAGATAGACATGTCAGCTATTGGGATGTATGGACTCACTGCCGGTATCTGACAGGGTTCAGTCGTTGGCTTCTTGAGGGGCCAAAGATAGCCAGTGTTGTTGCGAGTAAAAAGCTCGACTTTTTGAGCCGAACAGTGCACGTCTCTGTCCAACCTTTGGACAGAGACGTGATGATACGTTTGTGTCATTTTACTGAGTCTGAGCTTATACGTGATATGATGATATAAAAGATATAGGACAGGACAGAAACATTAGGAGCTGCTCTTCCCATTGCATGAACGGTTTGGTTTCATTGGAACATACGGGGGCGGCTGGATTCATGTTCGTGGACGCCGCACGCTGGACTAAACGTCACGCATCATTTGAACGACAGACGGCGCTCCGCCGCCGCAAGTGGGTGGCGGAGCTACTGCTGGTCGCGAGCAAGCGGTCATCGTGGCGGACAGGACAGCAACACGGACACCGGCCCACTGTCGGATGTTGGGTCCTCGTGCAGTTGCTGTATTCTTTCCTTTCACATAGAAGTGATCATTCGAACGTCACTCAAAAAGTAAAAATCATTTTTTTTTTTAGATATTGAAATGCCTTAGTATATTTGAGGATATGCACTAGAAGGGTAAAAGGAGGGTACAAGGAAAGGAAAGGAGAATTATTAGTCTTTTTAAACTATTTACACTATTTTTAAAATATTAAAAGTATAAAGTATTATAATAATTAATTAATTTATTAGATGATATATTATATAATTAAATTTTAAATTTTAATATTTAAAAATTTTAAATCATGAATATAATTTACTAATTAACTAATCACACGGAGATCTTAACATGAAAAGACCAGTGTATGTATTTGCTTAAACAAAGTTTAGTTATGAAAATTTTCAATTCGATATAGTAAGAATTAAATAGATTCGGATTAAGTATACACAAAATAAACATATTCATATATATTGAATATGTATAGCTCGAGAAGATATGATTAAATTTGTTTAATTAAATATACTTAAATATATATATTAAATTTATCAATTCATCTAATATATTTAATTATGTATATATCACACTCACCATGTTAATTATGATAATTATATGTGGTATAAATAATATATTTAGATATATTTAATTTATATGACTTATATCATGTCAACCTATACTTAGAAGAGTCATATTTAAATTAAATATTTCTTATCCTATTTAATGAATAAATTATTAGATAGCAAAAAAATTTCTAACACAAATTATTTAGTGCAAAAGCAAAAAGTACTGTGGATGGGAGCGAGGGTGCGTCATGGACGGCGTTGTGGAGCCCACCTGGCAGCCCATTATCGCCGACGCACCGCCTTTACATGTTTTTTTTCCCCCCTAATCTTCATCTTTGTCCCCGGAGTGCCGTGATGCCCGTTGGTCAACAGTGGCTTCGGTAACACTCGTCATTATCGTCAGCAGTACATTCACCAGATAGAATGTCATTATCAACTTTATATAATACACAACGTTTTTGTTATCAGATACTCATCGATCAAGGTAATGAACAGCGCTTTGGTTCATCTAAGGATGTATTGAAAAAAGATTTCAGAGGAAGAAATCCTTACCTTACTTTTCAGCGCCCCCACCAAAAAAAAAAAAATCTGACAGACTATTTCTTCGAGCCATCCGAGTCTCTGCGGGCTGCACCTGCTCATTTGAACCCATGCAGCCTGTCTAGCGCACAGCCAACGATAGGTTGCGGTGGCCATGGCGGCATATGGGCAACATTCATATGACTAACCAAAACCTAATAACAAACTGTAAGTCATTCAGAACTTTAGGTTAGTTGAAAAACCAAAAAAAATGACTGATATTTTACTCACGACTCAGGCGAATGGTGGCTGGTCAAGTGAACGCAAGCCGGACGTATGCGGTGCGATAACGTTCAAAGTTCAGGAAACGCCCAGATTAAGGACCTAAAACTTCAGGGAAAAACAAGACAAGTATGTTAGTTTAATGCGCATGTCAGCATCGTAACTCCCATCTTAAGCCCTAGTCAAGAACCTGATCACCACAAAACAAAAAGCCCTTCTCACCCACTTCTACCTAAAAGCAAAAACCACACCCGGAGAGAGATCCTCTCCATCATTCTCTTGCTTGGTTTTATTATTTCCTCGTTTGGAACTCTAATCTCAAGCTCTCTCCCATTTCCCAGAGGCAAGGAAAACCAGACAGAAACAGAGAAACTTCCATTGGAAAGAATGGTGCAGAGAAAGGTCCAAACCAAGCTTGAGATCAAATCTGATCAGGTAATACCTGTACCAGGATCAGGGAAGAGCAAAACCACCATTGGAACATGTCCTTCTCAGTGCTCGGACGGAAAAGCCAGCAGAGGACCTGACCTGAAGAGGATGAAGAAGTCAAGACCGATCAAGCGGTCTAACGTGGATTCCCTGAGGTCATTCCCCTTCAGCACAGACGTTCCACAGCCAGGAAAGCCACCTCCTCTCATTGCTCGGGTTCCAAATTCTGCTGCAGCAACTCCGCAGAAGCAGCCCCAAGTTAGGCAGGGTATGAGTCTTCCAAATTACATGAAGCCCACAAGCAGCTCTGATGCTAGGAAGGGATCCTCAGTAAGTCTTTCGAGTATCCAAATCAGTTCTGCTACTAAGAGGACTCTGATTATGGGCGCAGCAATTTTGAAAAAGGGCTCTTCTACCAGTTGTAAGAGTAAAGAACCTGCTAAGAATCTGATAAGGTCTTCATGTTTGAGGTTTGTGAGGACTTTAATGAAGACACCGGGCTTCAAGCCAGCAAAATCATCACCGGCCAAAAGATGCTCGAAGGTTGCTCTCTGCACGAACATGAATGCCAATAAAGCTACCTGTTCTTCAACCCTGAAGGACTCTAAGTTCCCCAAGTACCTTACTCTCACTCCCAGTGCCACCGAGGCAGAGGGGACTTCCTTAATGAAAGTTTGTCCGTACACGTATTGTTCTCTGAACGGTCATTGCCACTCTCCTCTGCCTCCCCTCAAGTGCTTTATCTCTGCAAGGAGGAGGGCGATAAAGCCCCCAAGGAACATTGAGGTTGAGGCTCTAAAAACTGACATTAAGGAGCCCACCCCCATCAATAGGCCCACAAGCATGAAAGCAGAAGATGCCATGGACTACATCAAAATTTATGCTGAGAGCTATCCTGAAGAGAATGAATCAGAAATCCACAAGAAAATCAATTTGCCTATTTCGGTTCCTAAAGAAGCATTATCAGTGGAGAGTTTTCAAGGAAAGGAATTCTCTGAAGTTGAAGGCCAAGAATTGGGATCACAATCCTTGGATATGGAGTGGGATGGTCATCATTATTCTATTTCTGAGATCAATGAAGCGTTGGTGCAACCTGAGAAGTCTGAGGCCTGTTCTGATTTCCTTCGTATCGAATGGAAGTGTATAACAGATGAGGAAATGCAGCAAGAGGAAAATCGAGCTTGTGAAACCCAACTCCCTGAGGAACAAATCTCAGAGATTTCTGAACTGAGCCAACTCTCGCACTGCTTCACTTATGACCAGTATTCGTCCCTTGAGGAAGATGAGATGGAAGAAGTGACCACAGACGCAGAAGAACTTGCAGAAACTCTGACGGTAGGGCTGAGTGCAGAGTCAGCAGAAAGAATAAAAACAGATCCCATTCTTCATGAACCAAGAGAGGATCAAGATTCTGCTATCAGTGGCTTCAGCTGCAACCAGGAACTTGAGTCCAGTTCTCAGTCTCAACATCTTTGCGAGGAGAAAGAAAACACTGCAGCTGATGAATTTGATCAGAGTGATGATATAACTGATGACATATCCCAAAGAGAAACTCAAGATCTTCTCTCCGATGAGCAGCAGTCCCACATTAGTGATGTCAACAAGGGCCAGACCTTTAAGATATCAGATGAAGTGGATAAAGATGAGATACTAATAGCTTCTGAAGACTCCGCTGGTGAAGTAAATCAAAAGGAGGCAGGAATCTGTACACAATCAAGCATAGCTGAAGATGCACCTCTAGAAAAAAATGATTCAACCAGCGAGAAGTTGAAGGGCAAATATACCCATGCAGAAATAAATTCTAAGCAATATCTTGATCCACATGAGAATTGGATAGGGAAAAACAGATGCAAGAGGCTGAAGGAGGAGGAAGACAACCCAAGAAGATTCAATCCTCGAGACCCCAACTATTTACCCATTGTACCTGACAAGGAAGCAGAGAAGGTTGATCTGAGGCATCAGATGATGGACGAGAGAAGGAACTCAGAGGAGTGGATGATTGACTATGCCCTGAGGCAGGCAGTCACAAGGCTTGAACCAGCTAGGAAGAGGAAGGTGGCTCTGCTTGTTGAGGCTTTCGAGAAAGTTATGCCGGTTCCCAAAGTGATGTCTATTTCCAAGTGGGGAACTCATCTTACAAGCCCAAGACCCATCCAAGCTTGCAACTGAAAAGTCTGATAAGTTGCAATTCTAAAAACTTTTTGTTGAATACATGTCAATGTGTTGCTGTCTCATTAAATGTGTTGTGCAGCTGAGAACTGTGATGCAGGAGTTGTCTGTTCCTCCATGGAGGAAGAACAACTAGTTCAGCTCTTCATGTAGTTGTTTCTCCAGTGGTTGAAGGTTCACTGGTTGTGTGATTTTCCTAGGAGTGTTGTGTTGAACAACTTAGGTGTTATGGCCTTCATCAAATAGGACTTTGTTTGATAGGTTAATATGTCCTAGATTCCTAATTTCTGCTCAGATGGAACATCTGTTGAGAGCAGAAAACATATTGCTAATTGAGTTTCTCGTGTTTATATGTAGCTATATCTAGACTTCTAAGGTTTAAATGTTGCATGTGAATTAAGTACTATTGTGTTGAGATTAGTCAGTGCATAAAAAAGAAGGATCAGGCATGGCCACAGATTCCTCAATTCTATATAAGATCCAAGAAAGCTAACTGCATAAGAAAACATAGAGAAAACTCACATTCCAAGTATCAATGAATTCATGTACTTATAGATACACAGTGCTCATAATACTGATACATATAAATGAACCCAATAGCAGGAGAATCAGCAAGCATCTCCATTAGTACCCCAACATAGGCTCCAATTTGACAGGACTTTGAACTTTGTTTTGGTGAACCGACTTAATGGTAGCTTTAGAATCATCTTTACCATGTCGAATCCTATGAAGATCTCATTGCCGAACAACTTAAGAGCATCTGATGAGGAAAGAGCATTGACATACACGTACAAGGGCACTTTGTTGAGAAAATAGCTTGAGTTTAATTTAATATGTGAATCTGGAAATCCATCGATAACTACAGTGCCGTTTACAGGAATATAATTTACCAGGTAACACCTTGAACAAGGTCTTAATTATACCCAACATGCATAGACTGCTCATAGCCCATGTTAACTCCTGAATAGAAGCTTCTATCCCTGCTATGAGTCCATCCCAATACCCAATCTGCATTTTTGACAAGGTAATGTTAGTTGGCTGGACCCAGGGATGAGAAGGAAAAAGGTAACACGTAAACTAAATATTTGAATGCCCTATTACTATGAAAAATTGATCACCTTCTGCCACNATTAACACGTAAACTAAATATTTGAATGCCATATTACTATGAAAAATTGATCACCTTCTGCCACTCCGCCAAGATTGGAGAAACTATTAATCTCCTCATAACCATTCCATAAAGATCAGTCTTCATCCAAGATATCATCCCCACAAGAAGCTGAAATTGTAGAAATAAAGATTTGTCATGCTTCTCAACGCACCAAACTCCACAATTGTCCTCGTACAAGTCCAGACTGCAAGTACAATTCGCATAAATTGGAATCAAATCCCTCATATCTGCTCCAAAAGAGATACCCATGACCACCGACATAACTGAAGGCCTAAAGATTCCATATAACAGCACTGTGCTAGAGCACTCCACCAAGAACAAGAACAATACAAATGGTGGAATTATCTCAACAAATCTTGTATACCAGAATTCACATAAAGAGACATACAATTCTCACACCGTGGAAGGGGGAACTTATTGTCGTGAAACTCGGGAGTGATGATGCTCTCCAATTGCAGTCAAGGTAGGGCCCCCTGCTTCCTTTCTGTTAGCTGCGAGCTATCAGAGCAGAGCCCTTCAGCAAAGCCATGTTTCACCTGCACCATAAGATCATACAATTGCATCGAGCCTCCAAGAAGATATATTAATAAGGAAATTAAGGGCAATACGAGCACTTCGCCTAGCATCCCTCCCGCCATATAATCAGATTCATCCAACACACCACAAACGTATCGTCTAACATAAAATGTGCAGCGGAAAACTACAAGATCGAAGCAAACAGAGAGAAATGTTTTTGTTGGCGCTTGGCTCCTGTTGGCGCTCCTGCACTTGAAGATTCCAAAATTTTGGGGGAGACATACAGAGAAATAACCTGGTTCTGTGATTAGGAGAAATGGCACGGCAGGAATCTCATTCAGAGAATCCCCAAAGAGAAGAGGGTGCAGTCCAGAATTCCACAGACGGGTGGTATTTCTGCTGGAATTGTAATTGAAAGAGTATGAGGCTCTCGCTGCGAATCGTCGAAACCAGCGGGAACTAGGAGGGAAACCTCCATTTTAGACAGAATTTCTAGATCAGAAAACTAAAAACGAACCACTCAGAGCTCGTTCCCGACTCGAAATCGCGGGCAAAGAAGCTGCAGAGAGATGCAAAGGGCTTCATTCGGCAGCAGAAAAAGACTTTGGGAAAAGGAATTTCCCTGTACGGTCGAAGCTCGAGATTGTAGTTTGGCGCGAGATATTGAATTGCGACATGCGGGACAAGCAAGCAGCAAAAGCATTAGCTTTCTCCCCAGCTCCGCAGCAGAGCCACGGCCACCTTCCGGCAAATCTCCAGCGGCGATTTGGGTGCTGCTCGATCGATGTTTCCCAAGGGCTACAAATTCCAATGGGAAGAGCCCGTCCCTCTGTCTCACTGTGGATGCCGCAGGCTGCATTCAGCAAAGACGAGAAGAGAAGCATGGGAGAAGTTGGTCTGGCAATGTCTCACTGACGACTATCCAAGGTACTTCAAACGGCCATGAGTGAAGGTTTCACTATATGGATGATCTGATCAGTGATTTAGCCCCATTTTTATCGAGGAATCAATAAGCACATTTTCCAGCAGCAAGGTGTTATAAAAGAAGGGTCAACCGTCTGTTCTTATACAACAATCATATTAATACTGACAAAACAAAGAGCATTAGAGTCAAAATGGAAGGGCAGATACATATGCTTTGTACAGAGGCGCTCAGATAATGATCGGGGAAGAACCAGAGGATCCAAGAACACAAACAAACCAACCCCATTTTAACTACCTTGCCAGCCCTAGTTCTGCTCTTTCCAGATTCTTCCCTTTTCACCAAACACCAGCACAGGAAGGAGAGGCAGCAATAGCCAGAACAGCCGCTCACAATGCTACGTGTAAGGTCTGATCATCTATCCCCGGGGGTGACAATGGAGGAACAGCAGCTACATGCGAGGCAGATGCATTAGCTTCAATCTGCAAGATCCTTCGAGCGGTTGCCTGGTACTCTTTTCTTATTCTAGCCTTCTGAGAAGGAAGAGATTTGGAGGCTACAGCTTTTGATGAAGTGCCATTCGAGATGGATGTCAGGAACTTATCCTTTGATAAAGCTGATGGAGCAGATGCAATAATGGTGCTGAAGACTCCAGATTCCCTCAGACCTTGAATTATAGCCTGAAACACACAAGAGATTTTACAACATAAAATTGCCATTTTTTCCATTCCAATTGTCTCAACTATGTAAACCATTAGGCCAGAAGTTTTACCGTGGGTGCATATATGCGAGTCAGAATGCCCTTCCTCAACAGTTTGAGTTTTACATCTTTGTCGCCCCATACAACATGTTCCCGATACCTAAACCAGCATCAATCAAATGGCATGTTGTTAGACAGACAAACAGAAGATGCAATCAAGCCAAAAACTTCCCAGAGACTTCATTCACACATTATCTTAAAAGTAGAAGATTGTCCAGTTTTTCCTATAAGCTTGAGTTTGTAGGAAAGACAAACAGATAATGTATACATCAGGCAAAATTTTCATAAAGGGAAAGATCAAAGTTATTACCACTTAAGAGACTGAAAATAAGGAACAGAATCAAATAGCTACTAACCAGTTCATCATTTCATCCTGTGTTGCTGTAGAAGCAATAATGAATGCCTGCATTGCATTTAGACTTGCATATCAACTAGAGAACCTTAGAGAAGAGGAAAAACCATGTTGAATTATGCAAGAGCTGCCTCATACATGTTCATGATGATATGGAAGACTGCATGTGTAAAGAGGAAAACAGATGCGAAGAAGACCAGCTCACCGATCTATCAAATTCCAGCATAAAGCATCTTTTAACATCCTCCTTTGTGGGTTTGCAGCCACACCGATCGCGCCTCGAGGTCAAATCTGAAAACTTGGCATATGTGTAGTGCAGAATAGCAGCCTCTTCCAATTTGATCTCACTAAAGTCCACATAAAATGATAATTTGGGGATGCAAGAGTCAAGGACATCATTACAAGGATGGCTAGGTTGCTGCAGTGTCTAAATTATATCGATTTCTTACTTTATAGCAATATATGCTCCCTCAAAACTCAAACATGCATTAACCAGTCATAATGAAAGGTAACCTTATTATTTCTTTGGTAAGTCACCGAAAGCGAAACATTAAAGCAGAGGCTAGATCAGATTTTGAAATTCTTACTTGGGTGTTTTCATATAATTGTGCCATCTGTGAGCTCCATTAGGGCGAAGGTGATCTTGAATTCGAGCAGCTGATTTTCCATTTCCATAAGTCAGGAAATAGTTTGGATTGCCACGAGTTGATTCTTTATACATACCAAAGTAGGTATCTTTTGGAAGATGGTCATAATTCTTCTTGAACATTGACACCTGTATGATAGGGATTAAGGAGAGACACCTTCAAAACTACATTCACACTCAAATGACAAGTACAATTATAAACAAGTGCACCCTCGCACCAAACAATGAGCATCATACCCATGATTATTCCGTGATAATAAGAAGAACGGATCTAAAATACTGGATCTCTTATAAATCTGATTGAATGCGTCAGAGAATGGAACACCAGCTTCTAAATAAGAAAAGTAATTTCCATACATCACAAATGTTGAAATTATCCATTAAACTTTCAATTGAGTAAAATAATACATTGTATATAAACTGTTTCCCTTCAAACCTAAGCAAGAGAGAAAATGATATACCCACCTCACTAAAAGGGTCCTTGATGTCATCTCGTTCAATGCTGCTTTCCTACAAGAAGGGAGTTCGCCGTTGCACATAAAAGTTACATTCAGTTATGCAAAAGAGATTAAGAAAAAAAATTAGAGCAAATCAAGTTTAATCATAATCCCATCATACAAATCAAGTTTGAAACAACAAATTAGAGCAAAACCAGGCAGAATGCAGACATAAGTAGCTTGGAGCATATAAAATAAACCTGGATGAATCAACTTACATAGTTAGGAAACACAACCATGTCCACTTTTTCAGGAACATCAAGCAGCAATTGCCTTAATGAATATTCCCGTGCACCAGCTGGATGCATTAATTCATCAGTATCAAGATGAATTATCCAGTCCACACCGGCCTCCTAGTATTTTGACAAGCAACATCTTAATGATTACCACATAGGGTCAGCTAATATCAGAAATACCATCAATCATACCCTAGCCATGACGATTGCCATCTCCATATTAAGAGATTGCTTTACAAACAGCTCATAGTTGCATGGCTTGTAGAAGAAACTTGATAACCACGTCTCATTCCAGATGCGACTGAAAGACAAATAGGAAAAGAGACTTAGCTGTAAAACAACAATTATGAGTTGATGTTATAGCTAGAGGCAATAATATCGTAAGATATCTGAAAAACCAAGAATCTTCACTTCAGGGATATAAAGTGATAGATTAGACAGTGCAGGAGCAAAAAAATAGCATTGGAAATGGTTGGCCACCATCCTGTCAAGGAAATGGGTCCACTATATTCCATTGGGATCTGCCCTACATGACTAAGAAGCATATAAAAGTATGGTAATGTATAAACTGCAGAGTCATATTATAGAACTAACCTTCTCGCTTGTTGCTCCTCTAACTCTTTAGTTCTGTATATCACCTTCACTCCCTGTACATGCAGCAGAACATGACATGCTCAGTAAGATTTGGCAAGTGCAAGAGAATATAAATCAATCTAGAATGAATCTCCATGGCCAAATAAGGGAACCAAAAAATGATACAAGAATCAAAATCGGACCAACAACCAACATACAGGGATGGATTGAAGAACTTTGGACACATCAGGAGTTGCAGCCTTTCCTTCAACGAAGAGGAAAAATGTGGTGACTCCAATAACTTTATGATAGAACATCCACGGTAGAATCTGATCCAAGCCAGCTGAGGTACTCGTTGTTATGCATATCTGCCAAGTGAGGAGTTATCGAAATCTCCCATGAAAGAGTGAGCAATATCAACAAGTCTATAAAGAGATCTTCAAGAATGTTATCGAAATCTAAAGAAATCGAACATTTAAATCCAGAGCGCTCAGTAGTATGCAATTAGCCCCCGGTATATTCGATTTGAAGACTTCAGCGGTCAAAAACAAAGAAGAAAAATGCTAAAAATAAGACCGCCAGGCTTATAGTTTGGAGATCAATGAATTCTTGAAGTAATGAAAACTTACCCTCGGCTTCAGGTTCGATTGATAATCGAACTTCCAGTCACGAAAGTAGGGGAAAGAAGGGGATGCACTGCGGCCGAGACTAAGGCAATCGGAAGAGGAGCGATGGGACTCGGGGGAGATGGGCGAGGTACTCTCCATTCCGGGGAAGATGCGATCAGATCCAGGGGGTACCCAGCGGTTGGTGGGATCGGTGACCCCGCCGCGCCACTGGAGAACAAACGCAAGGGCGGCGAGCGTGAGTGGGAGGAGGGTGAGGAGGAGGAGGAGCTTGGACGTGAAGGACTGAGCCGAGGAAGAGGAGTAGGAGGGAGGATTCCCCCTGAGGGAGGGGTGGAGGTGGTGGCTCGGCATGGTGGATCCGCCGCGACGAACCGGGAGTCTACGGCGGAGCTAAATATTGGACACGGCAGCGTTTTTACTTTTCAGCCCGCGGCTCGCTCGTTCCCCAGACTCTAGTGTCAATGATAATTTTAAAATTTTTTTCTAGAAATTATAAAAAAATTATCTACTGTAGTAACAAACAGTACAATTATGATATTAACGATATTTCGATAATTTAGAACTTATTATCTTTGTTATTAGGAATGTCCATTTTTAAAAATTATTTTCTAAAAAATTTAATTTATATATCAATTTTAAATATCTTCAAAAACTCCGTCTGAAAAAAAAAAGGAAGAAGAAGAAGAGAGAGAAGAGGTGGGGATGCTGGCTTAGCCGTTAGCTCACCAGTCAATGCCAGATTATGGTGAAATATCACACTCGTACACCCCCATTAATTTGTTTAAATGGTTAGGCAGCATCTTTTTCATTGAACAAGATATCTATTCCACTCTTGTGATTGAAATAATTTATATTAAAATAATTTTATTTAATTTAGTTCGAATTGAATTAATTAGGGTCAAATTACTTTTGAATACTAGAGAATCCATACAAATATATATATATGGATGTTGATTTTGGATTAAGTAAATAAAAATAATTCATATTTGAATAATTTTATCTCTAAATAAACTTATAAGAGTCATGTTGTATTAATTAATGTAACAAAAAGTTATAAATAATATAGGTTTGTGCAAAAAAAAGCTAATAAATATTATGTTAATGATATTTCTCTATTTAAAATACATGGTTATATAAAACTTCTCATCTATTATACTAAAAAATTTAAAGTGAAATTAAAAGAATTTTAAAACGAAAAGATAATATTATTTCTTAAATAAAATACAAAAGTGAGTTTGTGGGCCCAACTTGAGGAGGGAGGCCCACCACCACCAAAGGAGTCCAGATTACTCATCCGGGAAAACGACGACGTTATGCACCATTAAAACTGGAAGGAGATAAAGGTTATTCCGCCAGCGGGGAGAATTCCGGCAACCGAGGCGACATGGCGGGTCTGCTCTTCACCTCCACGAACTGTCACCGACTATCCCTTGCCCTCCCAGGGCGTGCTTCAATCACGCTACGGCAAATGGATATGCCTTCTCCGGTTGGCTTCTCCAGAGACCTATTCAACCGGAGAAAGAGGGGCCTCACGGTGGTCGCCGGAGCTGGGCCCAGCAGCAGCAGCTACGTGTTCGCTTTCGTGTTCCCACTCTCCCTCCTCGCCGCCACCATCTTCGCTTCCATCAGGATCGCAGATAAGCTCGACCGGGACTTCCTCGAGGAGGTAATCTGGATTTCTTCCTTCTTCTTCTCTTGGATACTGACTCTTGATGTTACAAGGCAAGATAAGTTTTTGATGCTTGTGTTGATTGCCCAGTTCGATAGTATGCTGTATTTCCTATAAATTGAAGAACTTGAAGTTGGAATGATTATGAAAATGGAAGTTAAGGATAGGGGAGTAGAGAGGGCTAAAGAACGAAGAGGATGGTTTTCACCATCTCAAAAGTTGGCAGGGGTGTAGAAATGGTAGAGGGGGAGATTGGGGTATTTCCATGTAGTGCTTCATGCATCAAACTTTTCTTCATTATGATGATATTACTAAAGTTCAAAATGAAATGTTTACGTTGCCTTGCCAAAGACACAGAAATTTGAAAATTGGTAGCACTCTGAAGGTATTCAATCAGTTCTACGCAGAAAGTTAAAAATTTTCCAACAAATCTAATGCACTCCAGAAGTAAATTTCATGATTTCTTCGAACCAACAGCATGGTCGCATGGTATCCTTTTGCTGTTATGAAGCAGTGGAAACTGATTCATATCAAGCACTCCCACGTAACAAATGAAATGGATGCATGAGAATATGATATGGAGACAAAACTATCTTCATCCAGACCACCCCTGTCAGCATTTCAGAAGAATTAGTTAGGTGGACAGCTTGGATGTCTTCAATGTCTCTGTGTTACTGCATATGCGTGTCTTTGTTCATGGATCTCTTGCGCTGGTCTCCTTACAGTTCTGTTGTATGCAGCTTAGGAACTGTCAGGTACCTTCCTGTCCTTAGGTTGTGTTTCTGTAAAAAAGCTTGCTAGTGAGCCATGTAGGTCACCAACAAAATATGAAATTAACACGCAAGCTAAAGTTGCTGGCTTAGTATTGCTAAGGGAGTTGAAAACAGTTTTCCCTCTTCATTGGCCATTGCTCTGTTTATAGGAGATGTTAGTTGGAGTTTTTTGTTGTCTGTGTCTCCTCTTCTTTTTGCAAGGGAAGGAAGAACCGTACCAAGTCAGAAGAGCTCCTGCATCATCTGAAGATGCTTGCTACATTTTCACATCATCTGCATTAGCTTTTGATTGTCCACATGATTGTTAATGAAAGAACATTGATCTCGGAAGAAATTTGAGGCTGTTAGTGAGATGTTGCGAGTAACATTTCTCGTAAGAGTCATAGATTGCTAACTAATGTTATACTATGTTTCATGGACCAGCTCACAATTAATCAAGCAGTGAGGGAAGCAGATGAAGGGGAAGATCCTGGTGTCTCTCTTCCTGATACTACTCTAGAAGAGGAAGCCGTAGTTCCTCGTGCCCGGAACCGACCTAAACGAGAAGCCTAGACTCCTTTTTCTCCTGGAAATAGAAACAAGCAAAAAAATTATTTTTGAGATGAAGATTTAAGCTGTATGAAACAGATCCTGGGCATACCGAGCAAGTTTACAGTAGGTCTACGTCCTTTGCTAGAGACTGTTGATCTCTCTTAAGAGTTGAAAAGCGTCAAAGGTGAGCCGCAAGAAATTCACTACTTTCATGGTAGTTGAGTTTTGAAATACACACATCTATTACAGAAAGGGAATAAAAAAATGGATGTCTGGCTGCTAGTGAGGGCAGCTTGAGAGAGCCAATTACAAAGCAAATATGATCAAGCCAAGGGTATCCCAACTGATATAGCAACTAATTCAGATCTCAAGTTGATATGATAAATGGATCACAAGCTCCAACAGATGTTTTCTCACCGCCTTTTGCTGAGGTTGCCATGAATCATTCTGAGAGGCAACAGACTGAACTAATTGTTTGAATCCGTAAAAGAATTGTTTGCAACACTTATTAATTGACATATGACTGTTATGAACTAGAACCTACCAACTTACAGATGAACGGGCAGGCAGAAGACTTCTCATCTGTGGGCAAGACTAGAAGGCACTTGCATCAGGCGAGCCCCACTCGCCATTATTAGAGCAGTTGAGGCGCCAAGTGGGAATTCATCGGTAAAGACCATTGGCATTATTCAATCACATAATTTTCCTCGATAAAACATCGTCTCCAACTCTGGTTAGCTTGGAACTGGGCTCATAAGCAGTATCAAATCTTAAGCATCAATACTCATTGATGCAAATTGTACTCTAGAGTGAAAGGAGAATTCAAATTTAACCTGTTCAAAGGAATATAAGGACCACGCCCCCCTTTCGGGTCATCAGCTGCCCAAGAGATTACAACCTTCTCGCTTCAATATTTTCTCGAGCCCAGAGAATTTCAGTCCGGATGCTAAAGGTCGGCCTACTTCGGAGAAATGCCTATCATCCATCGATTGTCTCCTACTCCTATAGTAGGAGACAATTGATGGAGGATGATACCCCCATTCTCTTCTGGAACGGCAGACCTCTCCGGGCCTGCTCAATAGGCATTATGGGCCTAATTCCTCTTTCGTCCGGCCCTTCATTGGATCCTTACGTTGACCGAGCGATGGGCTCACCGGCACTGCATAACTCAATTCCTAGAAAACGAACAGCTTACATCGCAGGCTGAGAGCTGGGAGAGAGAGCGAGAGCGAGAGAGAGAGAGAGAGAGAGAGAGAGAGAGATGTCTCTTGTGGACTACGCTTCTTCTTCCGAAGAAGAAGAAGAAGAAGACGAGCAGAAGGAGAAGAGAGAAATAGCTGAAGCCCCAAGGAAAGAACCTGCGCCAGCGCCTGCACCTGCGCCTCCACCCCCTGTTCTTCACCAGACCCGGTAATCTTCCGAGCTCTAGGCATACAGTTAACTAGGCCATCAAAATTGCTGATCGTTATGTCATCACAGCTGCTGGACTAGGGCTTAAGATTGATGTGCTGCTCCAGTCTTATGGTTCCATAGAATGCGACCTTGCTTTTGAGAACTACAAACTAGTCATAGGGGGTCAAGGCGGTTGGACTAAGGACCAAGGCTGAAGGCACCAATTTTTTTAGTGTTTTTATTAGGTCCTAATCAGCGATTACAACAAAAAAGTTCATTTTTTTCCCTTTTTAATTCTTGTGATACACTGAAATCATATCTTTACCCTTACAGCTGAGTTGGTGATGTCTTATTTTCTGTACCTACAAAGTGATTTTCTTGGACAAATTGTACTCATAGCTTTACTTGTCAATATGCATAACTGTAATATCACTTGGAAGATATCATTCACAGTGCCTTTTGGTAGTTTTGCTTGAGCCACTATGCTGCTATCACTATTTATAGTTTCTTGGTTTGTTGGCCGATTCATGGGTTTTAGTTAAATTTAGTTATCTCTAGGCAATCAATTGATGTTATAGTGTAGAACTGCCACATGTTTTTGACCTCCAAGGCCACGGTGCAGTTTTTGAGTTATTTAGATATCTGCCACATGTAGTTATCCTGCTACTGGTTGTAGCTTTATGGCTTGACTGAGTGGATGATCTGGTAAAGGAAGGATTTGAATTGCGATAGTTGGTCCTCTAAATCTCTTTGTTCAGACCCTTTTTTCTAAAAACAAATTGCGTACAAATTGTGGAGGAAAAGGTTTATTTTTTAGGTCAAAGTGAGTTTCTGATTTGAAAGGAGGGATAAAGAGAAATAATACTTTGCATGAAAACCCCTCTCCCTTCAAATCCTCTATCCAAACTGCCCATCATCAGGGAAAATGCTTCAACTGGGAGAGTAAAACGACATGTTGAGATGTGCACTTGAACTGTAACAATCGAGATGTAATTCCTGCTATTAACTTGAGTTGAAAAAGAGCATGGGAATGTCAGAAAAAATGCTGTCATAACCTGGGGAAATTTGAGATGTTTTCTACCAATGTGAGCTGATTCTTGATTGAGGCTTCAACCGAAATCCATTTCCATTTGTGCTAGATGCTCGATTGTTCTATCAAATAATGAACATGGTGCATTAGTTCTTTAGTGAAATGTGTATAAGTGGAAGCTGGTGGTTGTTTTACATTATATCAACTTACTTCAAAGTCTTCATCACCCATTTTGTTACTGTTTCTTCGATCTTCACAAGCATGGAAAATATACGGTCAATACCATCTAGCTATGCTTTTACATGTTTTCTTGTTTTATTATGCCTCTGGAGGTTTTGATCTTAATATCTTTAGTTGTTTGTAACTTTGCACTGATAGGCTACCAGCAACTGCATCAGATCTGCAGCAGGACGGTGCAGCTAACTCAAAAAAACCTTCTGTTGAGAAGCTTCCTGATGTTTCTCTACTGCTTAACACTCCCACTCTTACATCAACACTATTGAGTGGTGATGATCATCCTTCTCGAGTCGCAGTGGCTATGGCGGAAAGTTCTTCACGAAAGAGGGATTCTAATGTGCTGTCTTCTTCTGCTCCTGCTGGAAAGTTGCCCAGAGGGACATTGTCCCGTATGAAGAATGTGCCTGAAACTGGTGGTGGTTTGTTAGTTCCGCCCCAGCTTAGTGGAAGGTCAGTCATGGAATCTTGTGATTTGTGGTACGTTGATTGGCTTCTGTAGGATATGGATGCTCTTCAATGTTTTTTTTAAGTTTTGTTTTATCATCAGTCTCTAGCTTGTATGGCCTTGAAACTCAAGTTATGTATGAAGAATCTGTTTTGTCTGACAGCAGCTGCGCATCAACATTATAGAATGAGCTGAAATGCCATTTCCCATATAAACCTCTTTTCACCTCAAAAAGGAGTCAATTCACTCAGTATAATGGGCATTGCATTGTCTTTCTATTCCATGGTGCTCTATTTATTGCGTATCATATTGTTACTTTGGAGTTACCCTATAGTGCTTATTTTCTTCTACCACTTTGGTACTAGTCTTTGATCTATTTCTTTCTTCCACTTTAGCATAATTATCTAGAATAGGTTCAATTTTTCTAACAAAGCACATTGAAATCGATTTTAACTTTTTTTTGGCAGGAGCAACGTGGTTACTGAAGATATAAGCAAGTTATTTGTTAGAAGGCGTACAGATCCTTCATCTCACTAGGAACATTCACAAACAGATGTTGGATTCTCATGTCCGTTTTGGTTACACCTCCAGAAGAGTCATGAATAGTGCATCATACCAGATGAGACTAAACATGCATAGAAATCTGAACAGTGTGTGACAATCTTTTCTCATCTGATGTCAGTATTGTTTTAAGACAGGCTTGGTGAAGTATTCTAAGCGCACCATGTTCAAGGCGAATCCTAACTTTCTGGCTTGTCAACCGGAGTGTTTAATTAATCCTTTGTTTGGAAGGGCTGGGTATTTCGTGGAATGCAATTGTGGGCACAATCTTCTAAAAACAGATTAGGTATGTTATTCTGCCCCCATTTCGTTATCAGCTGAACTTTATCAGCTATCCCATTTCTTGGATGCCCACTTTTCCAAGAATAGTCAACTGTTAGGTGGTGTGCAACAGCATAAAAATCTTTCTCCACAGAGCATAGCCCTGTATATATAATGCTGATCCTTTGAAGCTCATGACAGATTAGTAACTGCTAAGCTAGGGGTTTCCATAGAACTTCTGAATTTCCAAGAGAATGAAAGGCAAGAAATGCTATCAACATCTTATTTGCTTTTGTTCTCCTGAGAATACTGATAGAGATGCAGAGGCCTAAAGATTCCCACAGCATTTTCTCCCCTCTTAATATCATTTATTAAGTCAAAAGCTCTTTCATTGTTTAGAAAATACTTCACTCCCGCAGAGCCAATTGAAAAGGGGTAAAATAAACAGGGGAAAGGGATGGCAGGCTTGAGATGATATGTACCACCTATCTTCTGTGAGCCTTATCTTTCACTGCATAAAAGAACCGCCTCTCTTCGTCTATGCATATATGGACATCCATCAAAAAGAAAAAAAAAACTCATATACTCGCAGGAGCTTTCAAGTTTCGACTCTTATTAACACTGTCTGTCTCATAATCATAGCCAAAACTTCCTTTAGGGGTTTATACCAATATTTGATAATTACCTGGAATTAAATCCTTATTTTATGTAGAGAAGACAAAAACGTCTCTATCAGGTTGGACCGTGATAATTGTCCATTACTTAATCATCAATTTAGAAAAGGATTTGGCTCCACTGGTCCATCATTGCAGAACCATGATCATAAATTTTCTACAGAACAAGAGCCGCAGTTCTTTTGCCCATTTTCTTCTCTGAATAACTAAGGCAGCAGTTCACCATTAGGCAGACGCTACTTTGCCTCCCTTTGAAAACTCCGCTATTGGTAAAGGACATCCTTTATCTTCGAAAAAAATACTATATGGCTTCCACCATGTATTTATTATACTATTGTCTACTTGCTTGGCTTCTTAGAAACTCATGACCAGAACTTTCCTCCCATTGCCGTAAACTACTAGTAAGTGTTGATTTGAGTGTCTGTAGAGGCCGAACAATTCAAGAAAATGTCTGCCCAACTTGGAAGGCAAAAGAGCATTTGAAAAGTTGAATTCCATGCCACCTTGTTAGTGAGACTCTGAACTTTTGCTGCATGTTGGCTTTCATTTGTTTTTTGCTTAGCTTTTGTTCTCAGATTCTCATGTCCCTAGAGTTAGGCAAAGAAACACTTAAAGAAAACGAATAAGCTGGGGTTTTCATGTTCAATATATTAAGGAATCGCCTGCTCACCCTTTTCTTGGCATGCACCACTTCATATATCATAACCCAATGTCTTAAATTTTCTTCATTTACATCTTTTGATAAGCAAATTTTCTTCATTTACAGTTGTAACTCTCCCCTTGCATGGAAAGAGATTCATGTTGGTTCTCGTTCCCCTCTTTCCTCGCCTCACCACAAATTTAATGACCACAAATTTGACACACCCGTGAGATTCCTGCACCGTGCTCTTTTGTCAGACGTGTGGCATCACGTCTGCTTTTAGATCTGTACATGCCCTTTCCTGCAAATGAAGAACCCTAAGATGGAAGAGAGAGGGGAGCCAAAAAGGCAGGATTTTTATGAGAGAGAGAGACAGAGAGAGTTGCAGACTTGCAGCTTCCCTCACATGGATGTTGGTGGAGTGATGAGACCCACCCAACCTGGCAGTATAGATAAATACAAGGGGGTCCCGCCCACCACCAATCAAGTGTCAGCTGCCCATGTGAGATCACTGTGTACGGTGGCCCCTCCATCGAAAGCTCTCTGACCGCACACCCACATTTGAATGCATTTCATAGCATGAGGCATGATCAACAGACATTACAATAGCAAGCTAAGATAGAAAGGAGACGATCTTTTCTAAATTTTAACGGCAACAGCAACCGCAGGAAAGAGAAAAGGAATCACCCCATGTATACATAATAGAAACAAAGACTATTTCTCTCTCTTTCTGATGATTTTCCTCCACTAGTTTACCTTTTACTCTCTGATGACATAAGAAGTAGTAGTTGACATTGACACTGTATAGTAATAACAGCTACAGTAACATCTGCATACACTAGTAAATCATCTGAAACAGAAAATATGAGCTGTACTTTTGATTAAATATCTGAGTGACTACTCTCTCCTTTTTAACCCTCCCACAAATCAAGCTTCCTAGAAGCTTCCCTTTTAATGCTTATGGGATGCAAAATCAGCCTTGCAGTTATAGGTTTTCCTCTTCCACTAGTTTCTTGGGTTCCTCTGCTCCTGAATCTGCTGTACAGGAATTGATTCTGTACCCTAACAACACAAACTAAAAGACTATGCTAATTAGGGCCCTCTTCTCCCCGCCAGGAAGCCTGACAACGTGTATATGGGAAGGTAAGGAGAAAGATTACAAGTTCCCTGAGTTAATGCTCGCTGCTGCTGTTGCTGCTTAACATGACATTGACTGAATATTGATTCTCCCGTGGATCTTCAATTGTCTCCTTCTATCTTACCTGTGGTCCAGACTCTCTACTGCTACTACAGAAATAAGTGACGAAAAATATTACCAAATGAAGAAAAAGAAATGGCGGGTCCACTTCCTTTACCGCCTTTTATGTTTTCATTTTTTTTAATGGTCGTAAGTAGCAGTATAGTAAGACACTCTTGTGGTGGTGAGATTCTATATAGCGATCTGATCTGATGCAATGAGTTGCTTTGGCTGTTATTTCTTGTCCACTCTCCCTGCAGACATTTGAAGTAAACAGCCTAAAAACCCAGCTAGATTTTCAGCAAAGAATAATAGTTAATCTAAGCAATCTATGTTCAAGCAAGAAAATGAGACAATCGACAGCTTCATTTACGCCAAAGTCAAACATGGTACCTGAACTAAGCTACACACCAACTGGGTAGGTTGGGCCACTCGCACCGGCATACATTCCAATGGCACCAAGGCCAGAGGAAAATCTGATTTTCAAGTTGGCAGTTAGATTAGTTATCTTATATTGCTAAAGCCATTTCAGGTGATTGCAGGGGAATATCACGATTAAATGTTGTTAAAAGAAAGAAGAGCTACCCAGGCATCTGACAATTAAAAGATTTGAATGATGCCATATCCACATCAGAGGTGGCTGGAATTGGGGATGGAGAGACCATATTGTTTTTAGTCGAAGTTGGAGACGGTGCCGAGATAGCCTCCTTCTGTATAGCCTCACTGACCATGTCTGTTACAGCAGAAGTGTACCCTGAGGAGGATTTACTGGGAGACGCAAAGGGGCTATCTGGTAGATTATGCTCCAAACTGCGAATTTTAGTGAACTTCTTAATGAAATTGCAGGAAACACATGAAAGAAAGAATATGATTAAAAAAAGGGTAAAATCCCAACAGCAAATTCCCAATCTCTCAGCCTAGTTCCATTTTTGCATACCTTTCAGGCAAGTCACCATCTTCAGTAAGGGAGCTTTTCTTGTCATTGCCATTCTTATTGTTGGTGATTGACTCGTCACAGATGCTGGGAGCAACAATTGGGTGGATTGGCCGGTTATCGCCAATCACCTGATTAGCAAAGGTAGGAATAGTGCCATTCTCTGCAAAAGATCATGTTAACATATATAAATATTCAGTGAACTCAAATCAGAGAGAGAGGAGGATGAGCAAGAGTTGGATACCTTCTTGTAAACTGGGGCTGCTGTTCATTGGAGGAAGAACAAATGTCTGATTGAACAAACCGGATGGTTGAGTTGGAGAGGGAATGGGTGACCCTGTAGAAATGGCTCTGTGATGGTGATGCTTCTTCACATCGAGCTGCAAACTCATCAACCTTTGACTCTGATGTTCAAGTGCTTGCTGCAGTTCTGCTTGCTCCTCCAGTTTCCTCCTCCACAGCATGTCCTGAGAATTGTAAAAAACTCTAGTCCCTGTTCCATATCCAACATAAATGTTACACAAAACTCTAGCATTTTCGGCAAAACTTATTGTTGAGATGAAAATGAGACTAAGCCATGTGTTGTTGAATTGGGTGCTTGCCTAATTGGACATCAAAAGGTCCCCCTCTTGAATCAAGCCCAGTGGGAGTACCAGATGGGGAGAATTCTCCTCTTTCCATTCCTTGCTGTAGTTGCTTCCTGCAAGAAAGTTCAACAAAGAACAGTACATATTAGTGATTAAAGCCTACTATTTGAAGAAAGGAGCCAGAAAGTCCCAGATAGGAAGGAAGAGTGCCTGCACTTGTCTGGGACTTTTCCCTTCTCCTTGTAAGGCTTGACAAGAACTCGAGAATCACAGACAAAATGAGGGTTTCCCTTGGCAAGGATTAACTTCACTGTCTCTGGGTAAACAAAAGTCACAAAGCCAAACATCCTTTTCTGCTGGTATGGAATCCTAACATCTTGCACAGGCCCATAGATGCTGCAGAACAATGAAATGGAACCAGAGAAAGACCAGAATAAAGAATTGAAACGGTTCAATCTCCGCTGAAGAACTCACAACTGATTACCTACCTGAAATAGTTGGAAACATCTTCTTCCTTGAAAGTGCTATCAGCTGGGAAAGTCAAGTAAATCTGTCTTGAAGCAGGGCTTGCCATCCCGCTCATCGAGAAATCATTCCTCTCGAGTCTTGATCTCCCATACTTATAAGTATCCTCTCCCATCGTCAGAGCACCAGCCGCCCTGAACGAAGACTCAACTGAGTTTAATGTCGTACACAATTAAGAGAAAGATGACATGTATTAGTTTCTGATAGAAAAGTTTGACTTTTTTTAAACCTCCGAGCATCATTTGGTAGGTGCTGCAGAAGGAAATTCAGGGACCGGGGAGAATAAGGGAAGGCAGTGGCTGCACCCCCCATGAGCTGAGAAGCAGCAGCAACCCTCTGCTGCAGCGCTGACTTGGATCTAAGTAGCTCATGATACTGCCCCATCAAGTCCATCTTACTTGGAGAGCCAACAATCGGAGAACTATTGTCTGGGCTGCCCATAAGGGCAGCGGCTGCAGAGTCGCCAAGGCCACTATCGTGCAAGAATCTGCAGCTGCTCCCGTTCTTGCAGAACCCTCTGGCATAATACATGCATGGCTTCCACCCAATTCCGGGACAGGGGTCCTCAGAGCCCAAAGATATGTCATTCATGGAGCAGCTCCGGCGGTGCACAGAACTACCCCAACCCGTTGGAGAAGACAGCATGTCCAGGAGCTCTGGATTATTGGGATCAAGTGGATGGGAGCTGTCTTTGAGAAAAGAGAGCTGGTTCTGCAACTGGAAGTCATCAATCATGGAGTCACTGCTGCCATTTCCATAGATGGAAGACGAATATCCACTTTGCACGACCTGAAATCCACTAGCATCGAGCAACTCCTCACCGCTCTGAAGACTATCAGAGAAAGCGGCCCAGGAGGGGCCCGAGATGTCGCCAATGGGCGGGGAGAATCTGACTTCTCCACCGTTGGAGGCAGAAACTAGCCTCGAGCTCTGGCGGGAAACGGCGATCGGGTTGGTTGAAAGGAATGGGGAAGGCGAGGAAGGGGTTGAAGGAGTTGCCGATGAGTTTGAGGGGAGGCCCAATTCAATCCTGGCCTTGAGAATCACCGAGTGGAGCAGAGTTTCAGGCCCGAATGCGAGCCTGATCATCTCCTTCTCTCCGTGGTCTTGGATCAGGAGGAGACGCATGATCTTGGAAGCATTCTCAGGATCTATGCTTTGAATCCTGGAGAAGACCACCCTGGTTGCTTCGTAACCATCCATGGGAGGTTGAGTTAATGCTTTCGACAGCCCAGTACTTAGCTTATTGGTTTCAGCTTCTCTGTTCACACCAACCCCACCCCCTGCTTTCTGCTTGCTCTTTGCCTTGAGTGAGCTCCTCTGTCTCTGACAAGTAAAACTCCTTTCTCCACCACAAACTCTACCTACTTCCAACCTCTGACTATGAGTGATCAGCTCAAGTTTCCATCTTTTTCAGTGACCTGCAAGAACCCAAGAAAGCATGTAAAACGGAAGACCGTAACAAAAAGGAAAAATGTTAGAGGAGTTCACTCTCTTGTGGTAGTTGACTGATGAACACAGGAAGAAAGAGAGAGAGAAAGAGGCAGGAGAGTGAGTGGATGAGGGCTCAAAAGCTGATAAGAGGAGAAAAAAAAATCAGGGTTTAAGTTGAATTTCTCCCCAAAGAAAAAGAAAGCAGCGGTAACCAAAAGGAGAAACATCAGAAGCAGCAACAGCAACTTTCTCAGTAAGAAGTCTTCCTCATTTTCCCCCTTCACGAGATCTGAAGTTGTGAGGGGGGGAAGAAAAGAAGATCTCTCTCGAATATCCTTCTCTCTCTAAGAGGCAAGAAGGTTACTTACCCATCAAAGTAAAGCCTTTGCCATCTTCAGACGCGGAAAGAGCAAGGGGGGCTGGGCTCTTCAATACTGAAAGAACTTAATTTAATCCTGTTGTGAGGAACCCACAAGTCAAAGACTCGAAGCCTGCAGAAAATCCACCACTTCTAGCCCAGGTATCGGGAGAAGCCAGCAACAGCAGAAGCAGATCCTCCAACAACCTCCCGCTTCAGCTCTGGAGCTGCAAGAACTTTAAAAACGTAATACAAAGACTTCGACTTTTATCTTGTTTGTTTTTTTTTCCCCCTTCTAGGGCTTGACAGGGAAAGGTCCCCTCCCTGTAAGCTTAAGAGTCAGACACAGGGAGACAGAGAGAGATAGAGGGAGACAGAGAGCGAGAGATTGCCTTGTTAATGTATTCTATTATATATAGGCAAATGGCTGGCTCTGAGACCTGTATATGCTCCAATGGCGCATGTTCCCTCTTGCCCCTAAGCCCCCATCTCCCACTTCATGAACTTCTCTCGTTGCATCAAGTCGATCTTTGTCCGAAGACAGTAATGATACCATGAAACATGATTATGCTCAGTTGCTCGGGTCAAAGGGGTTGACCACACTTGCTGATCTGAGTTTGTACAGTAAGTACTCCAGAGTGAAGAACCCAACAACATTTCATAGATGTTTTGAACTCAAAGGAACATCAGACGAGGTAGTTCTACACCCAAAAAAAAAAAAAGTAAGAAAGAAAGAAAGATAGATGAAATCTATGTGGTATTCTATATTTTCTAAAGCAGCCCACTTAAATCAGTCTTATACACATATTCATAAAAGCAACTCACCATTATAGATGTACTATTAGCAGTGGGAACATCAATTGATTTAGCATAAAATAAAATAAAAAAGAAGAAGATGGAACATCATTTGGGAGCGCTTTAGAGGTCAT
Source organism: Sonneratia caseolaris (assembly GCA_900006705.1). NCBI lineage: Eukaryota > Viridiplantae > Streptophyta > Magnoliopsida > Myrtales > Lythraceae > Sonneratia > Sonneratia caseolaris. The sequence goes on from CXYZ01007891.1 coordinate 318,648, forward strand.
GTCTCCACCAGCAAATGATCTCCCCCTGCACTCCATCTTCTCTGTCCACTGGGCTCATTTTTTTGTTTGTTCTTTCCCATAAATAATTGACATGATGAAGTCTGATGACCTTCATGATAGTTTTATCATTATATAACAAGTTGATAATAGAGCAGCATCAGCATCAGAGAGAGAGAGAGAGAGAGACCTCTTGATAGGTGTGCAACAAATATATATATGTATACTAAATATCAAATGGTCTGGAGATCTGGACGTACATACTTTTTAATTATAGTATTCTATAAGGAAATAAAAAAAAAGCCATCAACTCATAGTAATTTGAGGTTATGTATTCTCAAAGCCCCGTTGAATAGTATGAATTCACTTACCTGACTAGAAAATTTCAATTTCGATTAGTTCAATTCCCGTAGAACTATCGAGGCATGGAGGGATGTATGGGAGGAATGATCACAAGATTCATCATCACTTAACAGCAGCAGTAGCAGAAGAGGCTGTGCCTGGATGTCTGTTGTGTGTTCCTCATCGATGAACTTTGCTGGTGAAAGAAGAGAGGCGGCCTCTTTGCACTGCCCCAATTTTGATCCTGTTCTCGGTGACAGAGAGAGAGAGATATATATATATATATATATATATATATATATGAACTTGAGAAGTAAAGGCCCCCTTTTTTTTTCCTCCAACCCCAACATGATGTCCATTAATACCAGCTTGGCGACCTCCGGCCCTGGCTTTTCCTTCCTGTTATTCTGTGCCACCACGCAGAGGCGTATGGAAGTTCGGCCGATCGTGATTAATCCAGTCCATTCCAAACTTATTGGATCACTATAGATAAGACTTTCCATGTATCCCTCTTTTTTATTTCTCCGGTTCATAAAACTCAAATGCATAAATATCGTACAAGGGATGTGTTATGCTTGGAAGTGGAGCTATCAGGGAGTCTTCTGGTGGGAGTAGGGGGACCAACTCAATTTGGATAGTATACCGATTAAGTCAATCCCGAACCAACCCGAGCCGTCCAGTCCACAAGTAGGAGCCAAGGGACTGGCTTAATGTTCAACTGGTATACCAGTTAGGTCTATCTTGGAATAGGTTGTACGGTCATCCTGCTGCTCGTCCGAACGTGCGAACATCAGGAATGGAAAATCAAGTCGAGGATGATGGTCCCATTTGACCCTCCACTCTCAAGTCAATCGCCAACAAGGTAAATGATATTATGAGTGGAAAGTACAAAAGAGTAGAAATGTGTGGATGATACATTTGCTCTTTCCTTGGGGCTATTTATAGTTGATGGTGGGTGGTAAACCGAAATATATTAATGGGATGTGGATGGTTACCACGTGTCATATGATATATGATGAAGGGTCATCATTAAACTTGTATGTATAATATGAGGGCCAAGATTGAGTTTACATACATATATATATATATATATATATTCGATTACAGATGAGATTTATAGGTTTAAAATATGATAGTAAAAGTAGAGAGGGAATAAAAGAATATAAAAAATCTTATGATGAGAATTAAATTTATAATCTTTTAATTATTAAGTTAAGAACTGTGTTAGTGTACCAAATTCCCCTTATCGAGTTTCCATACAATGGAATGGCTGATTTGTTCTGGTAATAATTTATCCGTTGAAGGAAGAAAGCACCAAATTACACAAAGCAATATATATATATATATATATATATTAATACTTTTTTTTCTTATTACTGTAATAGTAAAGGAGTATTTTATACAACATGACAGAAATCTAACAACTGCCTTTTTTTTTAGTACACTAAAATTATTTAAATTTCAGTTATTTTTCAAAATTTTTTAGTAATATTTATATCAATATATGACGTGATCTATACAACGCATAAGATACTTATAAAGTAGCGCAGTATGTTTGTTTAAAAGAGTGATAATTAGTGTATAAGTTTGAAATTTGAAGTTCTAAAATGTCAGGAACAACCTTAATTCGCTCGACATTTCACACTACCAGCCACCGACGCATTAATGCGAATTTTTGGCGGTTTGCTGTTTTTCACGAGATTGTACACACGCGTATACATACACATGCATGCATGTGCGCAAGTATTCATGTATGTATGTATGTATATGATCATAATATTATACATTATCCATCTCTTTTTTTGTCCCCAGAAAAAANATGATCATAATATTATATATTATCCATCTCTTTTTTTGTCCCCAGAAAAAAAAATATTTGACCGGTCAAATTGCAGAAACTGAGGTCCCCCTCCTCCTCCTCCTCCTCCTCCTCCTCCTCCTCTCTCTCTCTCTCTCTCTCTCTCTCTCTCGAGTTTACAAACAGATTATAAATGCTCGGGAAAATACACGCCGTTTCCCAAAAGAGGAGGACGGAATTCCCAAGCATCTCTTTGATATTGTAATCATCACCAATTCTGTACACTGAAGCTTCCAATGCATTTATAATGCACTCAATGTGTGCGTATGTGCATACACTGCTTTCCATTTGATAAGCATGGCAATTTTAGGGTTACAGCCTTTCTGAAGAGTGTGAATGTTACCAACATTTTGGGGGCAGCCGTGGCCTCAGCTGGACGTCGGAAAACCGCACCAGAACAACTCAGCAAATCTAAAACCAAAAGCTTTCGGTTCGGATCTGGCTCGAATAGAACTCCTTTTGGTTTCTTTTTAAATGGGTTGGTGACAGTCTGTTAGTGGAAGAAATGGATCGGATCCATGGAGCATGTTTAGTAACCTGCATCATCAGATCAATGGGTGTCGATAAAGAGAAGCCCCATCAAGTCTAGTCTTGTGATCTATTCTATGAATGTTCTAACGTCTTTTGGGCTGTCGGACCTAAGCTGTCTGTCTCTAAATGGGCCCGAAGGAGACCACCTGGAGCATCCTGTGTTCTTTCCTGACCAGTCTTCTCGAGAGCAGCAGAGGTCTGATATTGATCCTTGGCATATTCCGATGCTATAAAGCATAATTTAACAGGATCCTCTGTGGTTGGTGCTTGGGTTTTAACAGTAGATCGAAATGCACTCTGAGTAATAATCTTGTTCAGGCGACCAGCACTTTTCAAAATTGACGGGGATGGGCAAAAAGATATATGAACAAGGAAGAACTAATGTGTCAGACTGATGGCGAGAGATATGCTTTCTTGCTCACTGACAAACAGCTAATTAGAGCTATCTATTTGAAGCATGAATATTTCCAATACACTAGTAGCACACCCAGATGTTGTAAACTTGTGCTGCAGTCGGTGGGACGTGCAAATTTACAGATACGTTACAGAGAGAGACAGCGGAGTCAGTAGGTTCCAGGCACCTAGCAGAATCACAGTCTGTGCTACTATTCGCCTGACATGCAGATGAACCCAATGTCTCGGCTCCACTAGGACTCGCAGTATTGTCATCTATCTTGAACCTTCAATCCGTACTCGGAGGATGGCAGTTTCCTACCCGCGAAACCGCCATTTTCTTGGTTTAATGGACGCATGCCCATGCCGGAGAGGCTATCACATTCCTTTGATATGCCGGACTAGTTGCGCAGCTCCTGAAGGCAGAATTCCCAGTTTGTCATCAAATTTCCCTCTAACAACAAAGTCCGAGTAATGCCCTTCATCCTCAAAATTTCAGCTTCAAGAATCACCTGACCAGGCAGCTTTCTAACAATTGTTGGCTCAGCTAGCGCTTTCTTGACTTCTCCAAACAGGCTACTGGGCTTTCTTCTTCTCCTCCCCATACTTCCTCACTACCTCCTGACTTCGTGAAGACCATCAGATCTCGAGAGCCATCATGCTCAGATGAAGGACTTGGATGTGCGTGTGGTAGCAGATAGGACTGTGACCTGAAGCATGGGGACCTGGTGAGTTTCAAGTGTGAACGTTACTAGAAATTCAAGAGGATCCAAGCTATAGGCGTGAGTAAACTCTCTTTTGTTAGACATATTTCCACACTTCATTCACAATCTTTTCTCCAAATTGAAGGTGATCATACTATCACTCTCACAAAGAAGTTCCTGAGTTACACTCCTCCATCTAAGAGTGGTAGATAACCGTTAAATTCTTCCATCCACCTGGTGAAATCACAGGTGCCATGAAAAAACAGGTGATGGCACTCTTGGCAGCAGGTGAACCGTTGTAGATCATCAACTTGATGATGAGAGGAGGATGCTGGTCCAAACATTTGGTCCCTGAAGAGTAGTAATCCGACTGGATCCAAGGTCCCCTCGAGTTGTTCACCCATTTCCCAATCTCCCATAAAGTTTTCAACACCTTCAGCATCAGCATTAAACTGGTCTCTGAGCCATGCAAACAATGAAGGGTGTACCTACCAAAGACCCTGTCAAAAATTTAATGTGGGCGTCACCACTGATTGATTTCATTCGCCATCATATTCCTGGGCTGGGCTACCCTGTAGTTTCTTGCTTGTGTTGTTGATGTAGTTTCGATGTTTCCTACATTAGTCTTCTTAAGTGGGGCTGATAAACTCAGGGAAAGTAACCTCGATGTTTTCCCTTTCTCACTCAAATGGGTGTCGGAAAATTTAGAAAATCCATGACTTTTATGTGTCAATTGCTTCTCAAGCCTGTTGTTCCTCTGGACAGCTGACAGATTTGAGTACCATTTAAATGTTGGCAACGTAGATGGGAGCACTAGGCCAGGGTAAAATCATCTTCTTCTGGAATGCTTGGAATCGAATTCATGGCTCCAAGTGATCATGGTGATGGTACTTTCTCTCAATTTGAACCCCGCAAAAAAAGAGTAATACCCTTCATATCATTAAGAGGATATTTGCCTTATCCAGCCAAAAAAAAGAAAGAATATTTGCCTTTTTCAACATTTTATAAAGTTTGAACGAAAAGTTTTGAACATTGACCTTAAAGAGCAAAGAAAGAGCAAACTCTTTTTACTTTATCCTGTTATTTTGATGTTCTCTTAGTGGATCTTAACTGTTGCCTTTTCTACCTACATGATGGGGCTGCATGTTCATTTGAATCCAAATGGAAGATCTTGTCATGGAAATTACCTCGCGAGAGGAAAGAAGACTGACATGGCGAAACAAGAAGATCCCACTCGGTTCTGCTGCAGCACAGGGAAGCCTCTTTTGAATCGAGTTGAAGGTAAATCTGATTGCAACCACTGAGAAATTGATTAGCAGTCAAGTCTTTACCAATGCAATATTTGCCATTTGCAGTTGATTCCAATGTAAGGGCATCCTTGTATAAGCTGCTGCAGGATGCCACCAAATCTGTGAGGACTCTGCTGGGATACCATCAAAGATTCATTTAGCGTGAGACTGATCCGAGCTTGCTGACGTAAATTTCTAATTGTAATCATATAAGAAACTTAAATGTTCGTGTATATGTACACATGGCATGGTGACAATCCTTTTACTGGGAAGATAATCATCGGCCTAAAATCTGATATTGTTAGATGAACTGGAAGATTTGAAGACAAGGAGATATTGCACTGTTTATGGAAATCCAGAGAAGCCATATATTTTCTTGGAACTGTTGTTCACATACGAATTCCTTGACTCAAACCCGTGAAAGGGTCATCCACTGGACTCTCTTCAGCTTCTCTTCCATTACGTTCACTTGATCAGTGATTGCAGATTCGATAGAATTTCGTTGGCATGGAAGCATCATTATTTAGAGCACGATTTGTTCCATATCCACTAAAAGAAACTCTTCACATGTGCCAAATGCGGGAATCTTTCCTTCTAGCATTTTTAGAAGAATGGACCGCTATCTTTGGTCAACGGTCAGCAACAACTATAGGTGTAGGTAAAAGACGATAAAGCATTTTTTGCGCATGTGAAATCATCATCTATCCTTTAATTCCCATTTCTCCTTTCAGTTACACCACTGGAAAACAGATAAGGGATGGTCTCTGCTTCTAGAATTTATGACCAACTGGCCACAACAGCTCTGTTTGTTATTCTGATGAGCCTTGCCTTGTTTGATTCTTCGTACAGCTGAACAATGGGACCGTCTGCTGATGCCTGGTTTTTTTTAATTTTTCTTGACCCTATGCTGCTGTTTCTACATATTTTAAGACCAAGATCTGCGTGAAAATACTTCCCCATCGACCAAAACAAAAGTTATCACATGCCCCCTATAGAAGTTGTGCCTCTTCAGACTCTGCCCGTGGTCCAAGCCCTCAAGAAAAGGGCACATTTATGTATGCTTGGATCTTGCAGTTGAGAATATGCGGTAGAAACCAGAAGAACTGACAGGATATCATAGCAAACATTGAGATATTGTCATTGTAAAATCCTCCTTTTCTCCAGTCATAAGTCGAATATTAATGGCCAAAATTAGAGGGGAGCTAATAATCGGGTCATATGACGCGTAAAGGTTAAAGCTTTCCTTTTGTAAGCAAGGGGAATAGTATCGTTCTGCAGCTGAGGTCACACTCAAACAGATCAGGAGACCACCCACAATCTTTTTCTTCTTCTTTTATCCACATTGTATTTTACTTGATTTGTCTTTTTGGTGAGGAAGAGGACCAGCACGGCAAGGTGCCAAAGACCAACCATGGATTCGGTTGTGTAAAAAAATGACAGATTTGTAATGTAGTGATTAGGCTGTATACATACATGTGAGCGACGGAGGCATGTGCAGGTAAGGTAGAGAGATAACTAATGTCGTATTTGGTTAAATTAATCAACTCCTTTCTCCCCTTACCAGTCCACGTTTAGTGATAAGTTCTGACTCTCTGTCTTAGTTCGTCGAAGTTTCCTGATGTAGTAAGTTGGAACTCGATCTGATGTTGGACTCTGAACGATCAATTTTGGTAAAAGGGGCTTAAATTTTCAGATCCCATATATACGATCTGTGGCCATTGACTGATGGAATAGAGTAGCGTGTGTATTTGCTTGGTAAATCTCGGTTCGATGATGAGAAGTAGAGAGGTGGAACAAGGAGAAAATAAAGGAGGAGAATTCCATCTGATGAGCAGTCAAAGTTTGTTATTAACGAGTAACTGCCTTTGTTTTTCTTTCCCCCTTCCACAGTCTTCTCTCTCCATCGGTCTTCCCACGGCAGAAGGTGAAGTGGTAGACTCGGAGAATCCGACGTACAATATACGGCATGAGTGCCGAGTTGACTTGACATTGGAAGGCATTAGGATTCCAATTCTTTGAACTCTCAATATATTCATACCATTCTCGTCTCCTCTCCCCCTGTGTCTCTCTGTCTGCTGTTTGACTGAATCCGAGAGAAGCTGCGAACAAATCGAAAGCTTCAATGAGAGATTGAGAGAGAATCAGCTGCTCTGCTTTTCCTTCGTATCATACGTTCAAGAATATTCAGGGCACGGCTCTGTGGAGCTCAACAAGAAGTAGAAGGGAGAAACATCTTCGATGGGGTACCTCTCCTGCAAAGCTCAATCCTCCATCTCTGTCTCAAACTCCCGCGCCCCGTCCTCGTCTTCATCATCCTCCAGGAACATAAAGATCCAACATTTTCTCTACAGAGACCTGGAGGCCGCCACCAACGGCTTCTCCGATCGGAAACTGTTGGGAAAAGGTAGTCACGGCTATGTCTACAAGGCCATTCTCAAAGGGCAGCACGTTGCCATCAAGAAGCCCTCCAGGAGTCTTGAATTGGCCACTGAAATCGATAATGAGATCGAAATTCTTTCCAATATCCAAAGCCCAAGGCTGGTCAACTTGGTGGGCTTCTCGAATGACTCAGAGAGCCGAATCTTGGTCTTCGAGTTCATGAGCAACGGCACTCTCTATGACATCCTCCACTCGAATACTCGGTCTTTGAATTGGGGTCGAAGGATTAGGTTGGCCCTGCAGATTGCCAAGGCGATCGACACGCTCCACTCGCAGATCCCTCCCATCATCCACAGGGATATTAAGTCTGCAAATGTGCTGATTGACCGGAATTTCAATGCCCGGTTGGGCGATTTCGGGTTAGCCCTCAGGTGCCATGAAACTGATGGAAGGTTCTTATCGACCCCGCCTGCGGGAACGATGGGATATCTGGATCCTCAGTATGTGACCCCTGATAATTTGAGCACCAAGACTGACGTGTTCAGTTTCGGGATTTTGCTGTTAGAGATAATCAGTGGGAGGAAGGCAATAGATCTCGGTTATTCCCCACCCTCGATTGTGGATTGGGCGATTCCGCTCATTAGGAAAGGGAAGCTCCTTTCTGTCTACGACCCGAGAATAGCTCCACCAGGAGACCCCATTGTTAGGAAACAGTTGGCTGTTATTGCTGCAAAATGTGTCAGGTCTTGTAGGGAGAGGAGGCCTGTGCTTAGGGAGATTGTCGATTGGCTGACAGGGTTGAGCAAGCTGGTCCCACTTCATTCGTGGAATGGGTTCAACAACCCGTGCTTGATGGTCGAGACTCTGGGACTGCCAGTGGAATCGACAAATGCCCAGGCTCGGAGAGTGGGCGGGAATTTCGATGGTTTTGAGGGTCAACTATGGAGAGCAGCCGTGAGTAAATCGCATAGAGTCTACTCAGATTTGGGATTCAGGAGTGATTTGATGGACCTAATGGCTGTTAAAACCGATGAGGAACCAAAGGTTCAGGGAGATGCCAACGCTGTAGAGAGTGGTAATGCCAAAATTTCTAACCGGGCATTCAGTTCAAGGTTTAGGAACAGCAGATATCTTCAGAAGGAAAAGGCCAGGCTACAGCCTAATCACAGAGGCAGCAATGCTGGTGTTCATATAACACAAAACCATTCAGTCAGAGGCAATTCAGATGCAACCAGGTCGAGTTTGACTTCCCAGAAAGCAGATGTTGTTTGATTTGGAGCAGGGACTTGACTGAAGCAATTCACAGCTTGTATGGCTACCATTCCTTGTTCATTTATGTATCAAGCTATATATCTTTCACTCTTTGGGTCTTTATTCTTCATGGGAGGAGCATGTAGTGTTTTCTTAAAATTTTCATGTACGATCCTCTTGTGATTAATCCTAGGGGATATCACTTGTATCCCAGTTATAGGCATTTTTGCTTCTTGCCTTTGAGGGTCTTGCATCCTGTTGCTGCAATATTGCCATTAGATGTAGCATAAACCGAGCTGGTTTTAGTGCTGGTACTATCTTCTACCGGATTGAACGGAAATTTAATTTTCCTCACTGGCATCTTTGCGTTATGCTTAATTTTTGGTGATAACCGAGGAACTTTTTGGAGTTTATGATACGAAATATGCCCACATCTTGTAGCCTGATTTGCCGGCTGAGTGGCTGCTGCTGATTCCGCCGATTGCTCACCTGATGTGTCAAGCAATTGAGGCATAGGATTCCACTCTTTTTGCTAGATGAAAAGATGAGCAACAGTAATGGCGACTTTGCCGCTCTACAGTTGGACGAAGCCCAATCCCAATTCCGAAAAGAGAGCATTAGTGAATATGTCTGGCGCTCCATGATTTACCAAAACCACATGCTGTGCCACAGTAAACTTGGGAAGCTGAAATCACCGAGAGCTTCCTATTTGTTTAGGGAAGCCGATGCCTTGGGCTTCATCTCATTGGCAGTAACGCTCTTGTCAACCCTTCACATACAGAAGAGCCAGGCAAAACTGAGCATATGCAAAGCAGACAAAGTGGGCTCTTCTTTTGTCCCCTTCTTCCCTTCTGCTTTCAGGGCAAAATGATGACTTAGAAAAAAGGTCTTTCGTCAACTGGGTCTCTTTTGCCTGTTTACAGCTAGAAGTAACGTACATTAATGGAAATCACACCATGTGAAGTGAAGGCCCTCGAAAGGGTAAGGAGCAGAGACTTCCATCTTCTTTCCTTTTTCTTCTTTTTAGGAGGGATTTCATCATTGGCTCGTTCTTTCATGGACAATTGCGTTGTCTGACCTCTAGTCCTACGAAGCTGTTCGGCATCTCCATCAGCGGACCACCCTCCGCTTCAGCAACCGCCCCCACCACCCCCCGACTGTCCTCTAGAGAATCGAAGTGAGTGGCTATACGAAAATGGCCGACCCCGTTCGGCTCAAGAACTTGCTGCTGCTGAAACGTAATTGAACCTACCTTCCTACGCCCGTAATCCTGGGGAGGATTTGGAGGAAGGACGCGGGTTTCTCACTATTTTGACTGACTGTTGAAGCCCCGAACAGCGATTCATACGAACATTACTCAAGCTGTCTGTTTAATCGAGATGTAAGATCCGAAACCCGATAAGCACATAATGCCCATCCTGCCCCACAAGCTGTTCGAGATGAACCCGTGAAGCAGACGCCACCATCGAGAGGGACAAATGGAAACAGACGACGCCGACGCGCAATTGCCAACTAGCCAGTGGATTCTTCTCCCTACAAAATAATTCAAAACGGCATCCAGAATTTCTTGTTATTTGGAATGAGTTTTTCTAAATTCAAGAAGAAATCAGCCCTTCTTCTTCTTCTTCTTCTTCTTCTTTTCTTTTTTCCCCCCCTTTGTACAAAAGCTCAGCCGATTGGCTCTTTACGTTAAATTGAGGGTCTCAGATCAGGGACGACGGTGACCCGTCAGCCTGTCTGTCTCTCCAGTCACCTCATTGCTCTGGCCGAATGGGATCTGTTCAGACACAATACATAAAATCACTGTACAGAGCCATTGGCCGTGCTCATGTTTTGTCATGGCTCCGACATGAGCCATCACGAACTAACTTGTGAATGAGGACGAATTGGTGGTTAAAACTCAGCCCAGACGAATGACAGCTTTGTGTTCATTTCTAAAACTCGTTGAATTTCCTCCATCGAGGGTTGGGGGAAAAAAACAATACCTCTTGGCTTTGGGTCTGCCTAGGACTGGATCTAAGGATTTCTTTCTAGAACAGGAAACTTCACTGACAGGATACACTTTATCCCTTCTTTATTTCCACCACCACCACCACCATCAAACATGTATATGCGCTGATGGAAGGAAAACCAGACGGATGAGTGTGTTTTGACTGTGCTAATGATGGGAGTAGTGAGACCGAAAGGAGATCACAACGAGCAACAAATGCAAGAGGACATAAGAATTGTCCAAACTAGCACCAACATAATAATCTGCAAACCAAAAAAGAACATAAGCATGTAAAAAACACAAGGCACCACTTCCTATTACCAATTTCAATAATTATAATAATATACCAAGAAGTGATTAAAAAAAAGAAGAAGAAGAAGAAGAAGAAAGAACAGGCCAAAGATCAATCCCTCAAGGAAAGAAAATGGGATGTAAAAAAGAACTATAACTTCTTGTCCATCAAACACACTGAGAACTAACCCTCGACTAGCACAACATCACAGTCCTGAAGGTGCTGTCTTATCGAGCCTTTCTTTGTTTCAAGGGAAACGTTCATCAATCCTCCATGGACAGACTGCTGCAAAATATATCAAGGATTTCAAAACGGGACAAGAGAAACATGCCAGGTAACTCAGGCCCTCCTTTCTCAGCCCAATCTCACATTCTGCCTGGTCTTGATCATCCGCTTTAATGCCGTTAGCCAGAAGCCGCACTCATCCCAATCACTGGTGGTCAGAAGGACCTATAACAAAGGCATGGACATCGATAACACGAATTATGAATTTAATACAGAAATAGCACAGGAATGATAATTATCGTCCTTGTCTTTCAATTGTACTGTACCTGTATTTGTAGGGCAGTGCTGAAGTCACGATTATCAAGAGCCTGACAGAGCTGGACAAGCTTATCGGAAGCATTCTTCGATATATCTCCACTGTTGAGCTTTGCAAATAGGTCCCCTATCTTCCTTGAGTTATCCTCTATCTCACGCTTCTTGGCAGGATTTGCCCGTGCGCCGCCAAGTACCTCTGACGTCTCATTGAATAGTCTAGTAAGTGTCACAATTGCGGGTTTCTGGTGGGCTGCAGCAGATAATGAAATCAAAGAACCAAAGCCATAATCAGTTATCTACAGGAGCCTGTGTAGACAGGTCCACTAATATAGAATGTTTCACTCATGGTATGAAAGAAGATATTGGATCATACGAGGAACTTTTGAAGTATCAGCAGTCTGAACAGTAGGAGGTGGGGCAGCCGGGGCAACAGCTGGCTGCGTGAGAGTTGATCGCATGGGGCTTGAAGGCTGCATTGTTGCCATCCCAGGTCTCTGGACAACTCCCAGGTTAGTAATAGGTGTAAATGCTCCGGGTGTTGGTGCAGGACCAACTACCTGTGGCATCCTTGCACTGGGAACCAGAGAAGGGCCGGCTGGAGCAGTGGTAGGTGTCAGAGGTTGAAAAGTTGGAGTTGTAGCCTAAAAGACACCAATATCAGATTATGTCTCTCAGTGGCAAATGAAGCAAAAATTCACAATATATTCATGACATAATCATGTGCACAAGCTCGCCAACATACTGGATACAACTGAGAGTGCAAGGTAGGCTGCTGGTACTGCTCCGCATTTTTCAGCACAGGAGGAGGTGCCGGTACAAATGTCTTTGTAGCCTGTTGAGGGACAGGAGGAGCAGGAGGAGCAAAACTTGGCTGCAATGAAGGAAAACAATGTGCAGAACCTAGATTAGTACAAGTCATAGAAACAACGTCGCAGCTGAACCAGACCATCACCATGCTTCATAAACATATGTACCTATTGACAATAGTCAATATAAGAAAGCTTAGGGAAGCTAGCAACTATTCTAGTCTGAGGCATATACCGTGCAAATGGGCTATTCCCTCCTAAGTGACCAAACAGGACCTTGAAAGAAAAGAAAATTACATACAAATGCTCTACCACCTCATCCCTATCCTCGTAAAACCCTTATTTTCATCCATAATATTTAGCTCAGAATACGATATAGGGAGGTAGAAACTGTATCAATTAGAGTTAGTACAAGGTACCTGGGGAACCTGAGGGGCCAGTGTTGGGACAAACATTGTGGGTTGATGGCCCTGATCCTGATATGAAGGAGTATGAACTTGGTATGATGGGGCAGGAGCCTGATATGATGGGGCAGGAGCCTGATATGATGCGGCAGGAGCCTGATACGATAGGGCAGGAGCCTGATATGATGGAGCAGGAGCCTGATATGATGGAGCAGGAACCTGATATGATGGGGCAGTAGGAGCATCGTATCCTCCTTGCCAGGAAGAGTCCACAGCCCCATCTTGCAGAGCCATGCCACTGGCTTCTTTTTCTTCAACATAAGTGTTTAACAACATATCAGAACACCCAATTGTTATGATCAGCAAGTAAGAATAAAGCTGAACATCCACAGTGCATCCGTGGATTTTAGATCTCAAGTTATCATAAAATAAAGAAAAAGAATTAAACAACACCAACAAAAAATAATCCAAAAGAATATTATTAGACCCCAGCCTCGGAGAACTTGCTTGTCAACAAAATCCTCAAAAAAGACCAAACTATGCATTTAAAGCCTTAATTCTGAACACAATCTTGTCAACACACAATGATAAAACCTCCTAAAGAAAATAATTGCGGTCATAAATATATACCAGCTTGAGCAGAGAAGGCAATGCGCTCTTTTAGAATTGAAAGTTCAGGTGACAACTCGTCCATCCCAAGAAGCTTCAATAACTCCATTGCTGTTGTCAACAGGCCCTGACTTGCCAAGATCTCTGCATATTTCTCAACAAGTTTGCATACAGAAGCGCTAAATTGCTTTTGTCCACTTGCCAGTGCAAGGACAATGGTCTTCTCCATCAGATCCTAAACCAGCCAAAGAAGGAACCACATCATAAAAAAGTGTTTCCTTTTTCCCTTTCTTTTGTTTTCTCCACAAAACATCTCAATTAATTCCAGCAGGTGTATATACAGGAGAAGAAAATGGCTAACTACCTGAAGAAGGTCTAAATAGGACTTCCCTTCATGTTCAGATCCCAGATTCCTTGACCATATTTCCACGGTCTTGTCAATGTTACCAGCACAAATAAAACAGAGAGTAGCAGCCAACATATTTCCAGCAGTCACGAGTCTTGATGCCAGCAAATTGCAGAGTGTGCTCCATTCTTCTTCCTGAGAGAACTGTTTTCATTCCACCCAAATTATAAAGAGAACACATCAAATAGGCTACAACGAGTAGCACCTTTAATCACAGGTACTTGATTCCAAACAAAATGGAATTGATACCTAAAGTTTCTTCCCTACAGTGATGATGAATTAAGCCATATATGTTGGGCTTTAGACAACTTTTATAACAGTGCCCAAAATCTTGTAAAGCTGGCAGCATGAACCATAATGTAGTGTAAACATCCCTTGTTTGGATCGAGGTTAAAGGAGGGGAAGGGAAGGAAGGGAAAGGAGCTGAAATTTTAATCTTGTTTGGATAATACTTAATAAGGGAAAAGGAAGGGAACAAAGGAGAAATTTTCAAGTTATTTGACTATAATATCCTTCCATATGAGTTTTAACTGAAAAAATATGGTTAATTTGGACATTTACCTTTTTTACCTCCGTTCAACCCCGATTCGGGCTTAGAAAAATAGGCTAAGTGGAATGGAGGTAAAACTTTTATCTCCTTCCCCTTCATCTCCTTTAAAATGAGAAAACCAAACAAGGTAAAATTTCCCGTTCTTTAGAAGTAAAGTGCTCTCCCAGTCATACCATTCCACAGAGGGGAAAACACAAGTTTACCTGGCACATGCAGCCAATTTATAACAATGGCAATAAGAAGTTTTTCTTTACTTCCCAATATGACATCAAACCACAAAAGGAGTGAACAAAGAATGCAAGAAATTGTGACAGTCCTAAAATTGATGCATATAAATAAATGCAGGAATGAGGTTTCCCTACCAAAACTTGGACACAAAATTTATGATGTTTCAAAGAACATTAAAATGAAGCTTGTAGATTAAATAACTTACAGTTATGAGAAGGGCAAGCGTTTCTTTCCAGAACTTCAGGTGTCTGGTGTTTACAAGACTATGCAGATCTTTGCTCACCATTGCTGAAACGGTCTGAAAGGATAAAGAATCCACAAAAATATTTCACATAATGCTTAATCAACAATCTACACATACAATAAAATTTTCCAAAACTTAATTGGAAAACATGTGAATATTTATCTAGACATTCATCTGAGTGGAAGTGACACAAATTATGCATGTTTTCCACGCCATATTGGAAGCTTCACCTTTCCCAGCAAGAATCTCATTAACAAGTTCAAATTTCTATAAAAAGTGTATTTGTCAACCAGCGTTAAGATTTATATGTTCTAAAATTCAAAAATATTTGAAAAAAATGAAGTAAACTGAACTAAATAATTTTTTATTTTGGTGCCTTGAAAGGAACATAAATAACCTAGAGTTGGAATTTTCCCTCCTCTAATTGAAGAAGATTGAAGGCTAACTTAAGAATATCTCAATTCTTTCAAGGCCATTTTAAATACCTTTAAGTATGGAGACCGGCTCATTTTCAGACATTTGTCACGGGTACTCTCCACCAAGGAATCACCTCCGAGATGAGCAATTATTAAAGCATCAGCCATTCTATTTGCACTAATACACAATGATACAGCACCCTTGAAGTCTCCTACAACCAGAGCACGTTGGACACTATCATCAAATGATGGGTCAGAGCTCTCCTCCACTCCATCCAGATCATCAGGGGTTGGTCCCTTTGCAGTATCCTCGACAACATTTCCATCATTAAGAGATACAGGCATGTCAGCTTTGGGACTAGGAAGATTGTTGAAGAAATCTTCACCATTATCAGTAACAAATGCAGAACCTCTGTCGTTCCCTTCAAATGTTAAATTATCCACTGGTGGATCATCAAGCCCAACTGCATTAACCTGCGCTGTTAGATCCTCTTGCAGGTCGTCTATTGATTCTGATGGCAAGCTGAAACCAAGATGCAAAAGCAGCTTTGACCTTGTTGTCCCATCATCCTCAAGCAGAACCCTCAAGAAACCCCATGTTTCTCTATCATCCATAGATCTGCACAGTAAAAGTTAGTTAACTTATCTTGGAGGCAGAAGGGCAGGATCTAGTCTCTAGTGAAGGTAACATACTCGCATTCTTGAGATTTCTTATCACATAAAGCTCTCAAAGACGATCTTTCCCCACTGTGTATTGCAGCTTCAAATTCAGATGAATGGCTTACTAAACTCTGTTCTGTAACTATGTGGTGCACAAGAACCTGACATTAAAAAGACAAGAATAAATACAAAGCTTAGCCAAAATGCAAGGGCATAAGGCAGACAAACTATACCTCTGAGGAACTGGAAGGAGCTGCCATTGAAGATGATCTAGGTCGAAAAGAGACAAGCTGGCCTCCAAAACCAAAAGATGCACCTACTGGACGTTTCAACCATTTTGGAGCTCTGAGCGGCCCTACTAGTAAAATCCAAAGTATGGGATCAGAAAAGAAAAGGCTCAACAAATACCTGGATATTCAACAGGGACAGCTATTAAAAAGGCCAGAATATGAAGAACTGATTTCTTGGTCACAGAAATAAAATTAATGCTTACCACTTTAGGTCAAAATCAAAGGATACGTTAAGGGTTTCAGTCATAGATATTAGAAATGAACAGGTACCAACATGAAAAGGGAAAACTACCCCAAAAGAATTGCAAATATGGGGAACAACTTTTCAGGAGCATACTTTTCCTCCAAAGCCTAAAACATGAACTACAGATAGTATAAGTAAGTTACCAGCACCAAAAACACTGTCCCTGCCAATATGTCGGTTGCAACCCTGCAGAAGAGAGATGTACATTTCATGAGAGAGAAGCCACTCAGATGCCAGACCAATCACTAGAAACAGGTTATACAGAACTTAGAAGCATATAAAATATGAGTGAAGATTATTATTTCTTATATTTGTAGGGAACTCTTAACCAGTTCCATCTTTCAGTGTGGGATCTGCATTATTGGCACATACCTCAACATTGTATATGCCAATCTTCCCATCAAATGAGGATGCTGATATGATACCAGGAATCTTCGGATACCAATGGACATCAAAGTTCCAATTTGAGCCAGCCGGTAATTCAGAAACAATCTGACCAAAGATGATGCACAAAGTAGTTGACCATGGCAGTGATTCCGGTAAGGGGAGCAGCATCACAAGAAAAGTGGCATTAGAAATTGAAAATTGCAAACAAACTATAAAAGTCAAAGCCCAGCATCTACCTCGCCAGTGACAGTATCCCAACATATAGTACGATTATCTTTAGCACATGTCAGCAAGTAAGAGCTATCACTAGGACACCATGACATTGCAATGACACCTAGAGCAAAACAGAGCTTACTCAAATATAATGAAGAAATTTTTGAAATGAAATATGAAAAACAATGAAAGTGAACTAGAATGCCATACCTCTAGTGTGCCCTACAAATTCCTTCACTGGAGACATTATATTTCTCATATCCCAAAGCTGCTTGCAACATCTCCATACATTAGAACAGGGGCAACAAATTATCCCAACTAGAGGCATACCATGACCATATCATTACCTGGATGGTAGGTGAACTATCTTCATCAGAAGCAACAACAAGTTGAGTTGCAACATCAGGATTCCACTGTAAAACTGAGCAGCGCCTTCTGACTGAATCAGTAAAACTGCCATTTCGCAAGACCAGCGTATTAGAGTGAGATCATGACAGATTAAAGAATCATCCTTAGCAAGAGGAGAAGTACCTTATCACAGGTTTCTGCTTCTTTAGGTCCCACACAACTAAAAACACGAATAAACATTTCTTTGTTAAAAGCAAGACAAAAAACACTTGCAAAACATAACAATTTAATGTACATTTCTCCTCACCAGTTGTCCCACTATATGAAGTGGAGGCTAATATGTGCTGAACCTTACTATTCCAGGATAAATATGATATTTCGCCTTGAACAGAACCACCACTGCCCTGCAGAGAAAAATTGTAAACTTAGATAACTCATTATTAATTTGCAATGTCATAATTAATACCGGAAACACATTGTCTGAAAGTCTTAGGTGGGAGAAAGGAAGGGGACTGCAGATGAGGATGCATGCATCAAAATTTAGGCATTGCCTGACCTAAAGAATTTATGTTATGAAATAAAAGATTGGGTGCAAAAACAAGAGCTTATATGGTAGATAAGCATCAGTTAACAAAGAACAGCATTTGACATTGTGATAAGATAAAGGAAGCCACAAACAGCATATTCTACAACTATATTTTTTAAAGGATTCACAACCTAAAACACTTGTTTCCAGAATCTATCAACTTTTGTTGTGCATCACAACCTACGACAATGGCATACCTTGAGAGGAGGATAACGAGAAGGTTTGGCTGGTGCAGCCAAATCCCATATGCATATTTCACCATCATCAGCACCAGAAGCAAGCAAGTTCGGTGCAATAGTGTTAAACTCAAGACCGCGCACCTGGATTAGGAAAAGAGTATGACAATGCTGACATATCTAAGTAACACTGAGCAATCAGCTGGACAAAAACTTACTGGCCCTTTATGCCTAGATAGATGTCCAACCAGCGCCTTCTCACCCTCAGAGCTGGAAAAGATAAGTTATGAGACTTTGACAAGAGGATCAGTTTCTCTGAAGAGGCGTGCACACACAAATCATGGATGGACAATACATAATTTCCAGGCGAAGAAAAATGCCAAACCCTTTCGAGACTAGAACTATAACTCCAATTCCCTAATAGCAAAATCTACAGGATTCTTTAATTACCAAAAAATTCACTTGAAATCCAATATAAATCTAGCGCCGAGAGCAGAGGAAAAAGAATCCAAGGGAACATATTAAGAAAACCCACAAAAAGCTTGTATTGGATCTATCGCATATTCAGAAGAAATCTTAGAAGCGTGCGATTCACCAAGAGAACAAATAGAAAGAGAATCTAGATTACCGGATCAGAGCAAGGGGGTTCCAGACATCAATGCTTCCATCAACAAGTCCCCCAGCCACCAACCCGAGCGAGAATTCATCCGAACCGGATCCATTTCTGCCCCAAGAGAGCCGATTGAACCGCTCGGAGCTCGGCGACTCAACTACAAGGGGCAGATCCTTATCGTCAGACTGGAAGTCGACCTTGAAGATCTCGATACTGGCTGAGGAGCTGAAGGACATATCCACGGCGCCGGCCATTGTTCCAGCTGCCATGTACCCGCCGTCCGGCGCCAGAGCCACCGACGCCGATCTGTTCACCCCCTTAATACACGCCATACCCGAATGCAAGAATTGAGCTACAGATACACTGTGTAAGGTGAACTATTTCAAGGATTTTCCGATATTCGGTAATCTTTGAATCTAGGGTTGCGGCTGATCTGACGAATTGCTCATGAAAGAAGAGAGGGAGATGGGGGAGAGAGAGATTTGCTGCTCCGCTGAAAGAACGAAATGACGATGTCACCTGTGATGATAAATTATCTTCCGCCGCCTACTGACGGTTTCCGTCAATGCACCACGACGGCCGTTCACGGTAGAGAGACCAGCCAACGAGGTGGAGTCGTAGGGTTACTTTCGTCCATCGATAAGTTAGGCAGGGGTATTATCGTCCTAACCGGCATTCATTGCCCTGACGCAACGCAAATCGCAATTGATCTCATTTCTCCATAGACATTAATGAAAACAACCAGAGACTCAGAGTCACCAAACTCACCAAACAGACAGAGAGCACGAGAGAGATGGAGAAGGAGATGCACAGGGACGTGTCGAGCTGCAACTCCTATGACTACGGTGATGCGGCCTACTGGAACGCTAGATACTTGCAGGATGCGGAGATGGGCAACTTCGACTGGTACCAGCGCTACTCGGATCTCCGTCCCTTCGTACGCAAGTACATACCCTCCTCGTCTCGCGTCCTCATGGTTGGATGCGGCAATGCCTGTATGGTCCTTCTTCAACCTAACTGATGACTGCTTGATCCATTGATTGTTCTCGTACTCCTCTCCTGTGTCTGCAGTTAGAGATCTTGGCAATAGTGGAGTGCTCGATTGATTGCGAACTTGAGGTCGATTCGGTTGGTTTTTTGTTTATTGGATCTGTTTTGAGGGGTCGAGTCAATTCGGTTTTAAAGATAATGTCAGAGGTTGCATGTTTAGCTGGATATTTTAGGTGCTCGTCAGATGGTGTCTGGAGTTGGGTAGCATAGGCACATAGGAACACTGTCGTGAACTGAACTGAGCCTCTGCATATTCTATGGGAACACCGAGAAACAAAAACCTCACTAAAACAATCACTTGGTGGTACCCACTCAGTTGGGGTATTCTTGATGCTCACTCTCTATTAGTTTTTCTTTGGTAACTTTTCCAAGGTAAAGCATTGAACTTTAGACTTCTTTTATTGATGGTCTGTTATTTGGTGGTGGTTGTTGGAGAATGGAAAATCATGATTTGCATGCCGTTTCTTATTCATTAGGGAAATGCTGGTTGATCAAGCTTTTGCAAAATTGAAGTTGGCTAATTTATATATAATGTTAAAGAGAAAGATGCTTCTTCTTTGTAGTAATGTCGGAGGACATGATCAAGGATGGATATGAAGACGTTGTGAATATTGATATCTCGTCTGTGGCCATTGACATGATGAGAAGAAAGTGCAAGTACATCCCTCAGCTAAAGTGTATCCTAAACCTATCAAAGAACTATCGGCTCTAGCATTCCCACTATTTTTAGCTCATCTTTTCCTTTATGAAGCTCAATAGACATGCAAATGGATGTTAGAGATATGAGCTTTTTCCCTGACGAATCATTTGACAGTGTCATCGATAAAGGTGCTTGTTCTTTCTTTTACGTCTCCCTTTCCTGTCCACAATCTTCAGAAACTCAACATTCTGACTTCTGTATTTAAACTCCTCCTTTTGCCACCCCTTACCTTGAGATGTATACTCTTCTGACTTGTTGCTTATATGGTTGTAGGGACTCTTGACTCCTTGATGGTAGGCTTCTCTTCCCATCATCTTGATCACCGATCATCTTGATTTGTTGATGGTATGATTAATGTCACGTGTTTCCTCCTGTGGCCCTTTCAGTGTGGTACCGATGCTCCGATAAGTGCTGCTCAAATGCTTGGGGAAGTCAGCAGGTATTGTTCTTTGTATCCTCATATCCCTTTCATCTGAAAGTTTCAAATATTTTCTTCACCTAATATGTCCTTTTTTCCTTTCTAAGTTCTTATGATTGCATGTAGGCTTCTTAAACCTGGAGGGATCTATATGTTGGTAATAAATGCTTCCCAGTGATGGGTCTACTCCTCCTATGCTTTCTTATTTGGTGATTGATCGATCTGAAAGCACTCAACTGTATGGAAATTCCCAATTGCAGATAACTTATGGTGACCCAAATGTAAGGATGCCTCATTTGAACCGCCCAGCATACAACTGGCAGATTGTTCTTTACATTATATGTAAGGCCCTTTTCATTCACAATAGGGGAGTTTCTTGCTTTGAACTCATAAAAGAAATATCTTCTGTTACTTGATGAAGTGCATTTTCCAGAATTCCAGATGCACTTTTGATTTTTAACCTTGAGAACATGTTTTATGGTACAATATCTCCTGGTTCAGTAGGGGTTGAGGATCACTGAGTAATAGCTTCAATTCATACTCTTCTACAGCAAGGCCCGGATTTGAGAAAACCAGTGGTAGTTGTTCACTCATGAGGTCACATTTGGAGCCTGTCCCACTCACCGAGAAAGGCCTGCTTCTGCCCAGTTTTGTAATGGATGATCCCGATTCTCATTTCATATATGTGTGCAAGAAGATGGATGAAACCGAGCTAAGCAGTTTACCATCCTATTCTTGGAATGCCAATCTTTCATAGCAATGAAAACCCTTCCCAGGTAGTTTCACTTCTCTTCCGCAACATCAGAATTTTAACTTCAGAGTTAAAAGGCTCACTGTATAAAATATGTGCTACTTCGTATACATGATTATTAACAGAGATTCTCCTTATAAACAAATAGATACTTCAATATGATGGTGCTCTTAGTAGAAGGTGAATG
The DNA here is from genome assembly GCA_900006705.1 of Sonneratia caseolaris. Taxonomy (NCBI): domain Eukaryota; kingdom Viridiplantae; phylum Streptophyta; class Magnoliopsida; order Myrtales; family Lythraceae; genus Sonneratia; species Sonneratia caseolaris. Next base: position 340,500 of record CXYZ01007891.1, read on the forward strand.
TAAATGATAATTGAGAAGCTTTGTTTAATGACAATGATTGAAATTATTTTAATATTCAGTTATTCCTATGCTGGAGTTGGCTGGACGTTTAGAAGCTATTGCATAACCGAAACATGTCAGGACATTGACAAAACGGCCGGAGAAAATGTCAAGGCAGAAGTAGGGTTTGGCCATAACAGTCTAATGATAGAGTCCTCTTTGAGGATGGTATTTTTCGGTCATGATATAGTTCTAAAGAAGAAGAACAGGATCAATGGCACCTCATGTGGGCAAAGAAAGATATAAAGCTGGAATCTGGGGTTGTTCTTGGTCAGGAAAACTGAAAGTGCCCTTCTCTGTTTGAACTTCATTATTCTTTTCTAATGCAGCGGTGCCATGAGGCCCAGAACTTCTTTTCTCTTGAGATAGCAATCCATTAATGATGATTGCAGTCCAAGGGCAGAAAGGACAAAACAGAAGCAGGGTATAGGAAATAACCATTTCTGCAATAGTTTTTCCCAAACAAAGCAGGCTTTCTATTCACTGTAGGTTAGCAAATTTAAACAATATTCTATGCCTTAGCATCAGCACTCTCAATGTGCTTTGCAAAATTTCAATCTGATCTCCCTGATTGCTCCTTTGGGTGATTGGAGACATAAAAATGGAAACTGGAATTTAAGCCCCTCTACTGTGCTGTGAGGAATCAGCTACTAGTGGAAATGCACAAAAAAGGGACATCTTTAATGACATCCTACATTTGATAAGAAGCGCCTAAGAGCGTCCTTTACCGCATTGGGAACCCACCCAACAGAACAGAGGGGACAAGACATTCCAAGAATGTGAAAAAGATTGCATCAGTTGCATGGCCGGATTGGGAAGGGAACCCACTTCGTTGGATTTAACATCAAAGCATTGAGATAGAGATTCTGGGGGTCCGTGAGTGGACCAGCCATAATTTTGCGGTAGCAGTTGAATGAGCCGAGCATCTCCATGCTTCAGCATCAGCACCCGATGACTGTGACTGGATTGACCCATTTGAATTGGTGGAGCCAATCTGGATCTCCAATCTCTCATAACGCATGCGTAAAAAGCCAGTCAGTTCTTGCTAGGAGCTAACTGGTTGAATGTGGACCGCTTGCTGTCGAACCAATTTATTAAGGGAACATAAACGGGAGACTATAGCAAAGTACTTTATGGTGGGGCAAGATTAATGCACAGACACAACGTTAACGTAGCCCATAAGCATATATCTATCCATTTGCACGTCACAGAACAAAAAATGGAAAAAAAGAAGAAGAAGAAGCAAGGCCTATCAAAAGTGAAAATAATCGAAGAAATGGATGAAGCAAAGAAACAGGAAATGTGGGGAATGGATCAAATGTGGCAGAGGAGAGAGCATGCACAAGCTATAGCCTATATGCTAAGTCTGTCTACAGAGCCATGCAAACAAACTTGCCATTTGTTGAAAAACGCTTCCTTCTTTTCCTTTTCCCTTCATTTTCTTCACTTCTCTTCCTCGTCCCTTCTCTTTCGACTCCCTCCTCTTGTCCCTCCACATCCACAGTGTGACCTTCCAGTTCCTGGTCTCTGCTGGGCTTAAACTTCCTCAAAAAACCTCCTCCTTCTGCATCGTTCTCATCTATCTTTCAGGGAGGAAAATTTTGCGGTATTTTGCTGAGAACGTGGTTCATTTTTCCCCTCCATCGGTCAGTTTTCTGTGGTAGGCAAATGGGAAGGGGGAAGATTGAGATAAAGAGGATAGAGAATGCGAATAGCAGGCAGGTCACCTTCTCCAAGAGGCGGAATGGGCTGCTCAAGAAGGCTAGGGAACTCGCGATCCTCTGTGATGCTGAGGTTTCTGTCATCATCTTCTCTAACACAGGGAAGCTATATGAGTACTCCAGCTCTGAGTATGTTTCGGCAAATTCCTTATCAAAGTTTCGATCTTTATAGTTTACTAACTCTGCATGTGCTGCTACAATGTTCTGTCGATCTCCTCTAAGCCATTAAATTATTTTCCCCCCATGAGGAATGCCCTGTTGTGATTTTGCCGTCTCAATGAAGTTTGCATGGGTAGTGTTGTTCATTAAAGTCTGGGGGACTAAGGTGTTCTTTCAAAGAAATCCATTTTCTTGCCCCTTTTCCTTTCTGGGTTTTCTTGTTGACCTCTGCTTCGATTTGTAACCCCATGAATCACATTTTCATCTTTGGTATTTCTCCTTTGTTCTGAAAATCTTCATATTTATGGCGATGGAGAATTCTGTTCCGTTCTTTTCTTACTCACAGTGTTCAACCTGCTCTGTGGAGGAATGGGACCTGTAATTCTGCCTTTTAAAAGCCTTATAGTATATACGGGTTTATGCGTGTGTGTGCACGCAGATCGATGGGTAAATCATGTTGCAGATCAAAGTTTATAGGCTACATTCTCTTCTAAATTCAAGAACATTGTCCTAAATTTTGTCATCGTGATTTCTTGAGTTCTAGCGTTTCCTTGAGCAAATTTAACCAAAGATTCAGAGGAGTAACGAGGAATTGCTTGTTGGTATTACCTTGAACCTGTTTTCCTGCAGCATGAAGCAAATTCTTTCGAGATATAATAAATGTGTGGATTCATCAGAGTCGACTGTCGTAGAATACAAGCCGGAGATCCTCCCGGAGGTACCTACCTCTCACATATCACGCTTGTACAAAAATGTCTTTAACTTGCACCTTAATTGTCGTCTCTTTTAAAGTCCCTGAAAGAGTGGCTCGACTTTTGCGCCGGTGTTCATCAAAAAAAGACTTTTGCACTGGAAAAAACGTGGAGACAGTAGTAACTGGACTTAATGCGCGGTTGTTATCTATGAAAGTCAGTTGATTTTTCAACTCAGTGGTAGGGTAACACCATGGTAAGGCATAAATCAAAGAGTCAAATCTGATAAGGGCCCTTTCGTCTGTTGAACTTATTGTCTCCTTTATAGAAAGAAGAAGAGAAGGATGCGGATGAGGTCAGAGATGCAATCTCTCAGTGGCAATTAAGGCAGTTGTAAGTTTTCTTTGAAATTAAAATCCTCGTTAGTTCGATGCAGTTTAAACTTGAAATTCATGAGAGAACATGAGAATTCTGCATCCACAACAAAGAGCTGTTAGGAAAATAACCCTTATAACTACACAAAACCGCAGCAGGATCTTCTTCATTGCCTTTATGTTGCATGTTCTCATGTGTTTTTACCTTACTGCTCATCCCGGAAACAACCGACGGTGACTTTTGGATTCAATAGGAGGCTGCTGGGCAAGGACTTGACAGGTGTGGGTTTGAAGGAACTGCAAGTCCTGGAGCAGCAGATCAATGACAGATTGTTATCTGTTCGGGAGAGAAAGGTTGATTCATTGGAGCTTTATTTCCATGCTTTTAGTTTTAGCCTTTCCAGCAAATCATTAAGTTAATGGACTGAGTGGTAATCCTCGGACCTAGTTTATGAGTTCTTGAATGCGAGTTCTACAATTTCAGGAGGAGTGGCTAATGGAGCAACTAGAAAAAGCGAGACTACAGGTAATTCCTTCAGTAAGGGCAACCCTTCAAACTTGATGGTATCTTTCTAAAACACCTAGAGCAAACTATTTTGCTCAACTGTTTGCTTGTTCTATTAATTAGGAGCAACGAGCGATGCTGGAGAATGAAACCCTTAGAAGACAGGCAATTACATACTCACCTCAAAAACATAATTTTCTTCATTAATCCCTTTCTCGAGAACCCTTCTGCTTTCAGATTAACTATTCCAATTCCTTTCTTTCACTCTTTTCACAGATCAAGGAGTTCCGAGGATTCTTACCTTGTACCAACTTCATCGAACATCATCCTAATGGAAATAACACTTTTTTTCCGAGTGATGGTTATCCTGCTAATTTGGAAAAGGGCAGAGATCATTCACTGGAGAATGAAGATTCTGACACAATCCTGCACCTGGGGTACGATAGAAACTGCTTGTTATGATGCATCTCTGTTAGTTAATTATTCTTATCATATAAATTCTGTCTCAAATCTCTACCGATTGCTTGTGTTTTTCTTTTTCCCCCTTTCTCAGGCTGCCCAATGAAATCTACTGCAAGAAGAAGGTTCAGGAGGGCAAAAGTGGCTCCAACTCTTCCAGTTCACTTAGTTTGTTGTGAAAGGGCCGAGGCTGAGTTTTTCCTTTTCCCAAGTGAAAAACAGAGGATGCCTTATCAAATATGATGTAGTTTATGGAGGAAAAAAAAAAGCAACAATGAAAATGAGATTTGTGCTTGCTTTCTAAAGCAGGATTTGGAATTTGGTGATGGAAGTTACTGAACTTTTCTGCATCTTTCTCAAGCTTTCTTGCTTTAGGGAAAGCCAATGCCCCTGTTCGGGGTTGAGGATCTGGGTCAGATGGAAATTCTGGAGACCATAGTAGTCAGTCTTCTGATGACTTCTTTGCTCAGGTTTTGCAGGGAATGGAACAGTATCTTCTTGGACTTCATTTCTATCAGAGGATGACTTCGCAGCACTGAATAAGAAAACATTTGCAAAATCTAATCCTGTCGGATGCAATCGCCAGAACACTTTATACTTAACTACACCAAAAGATATATAATTTTACAACCCCAAAAAAAAAAAATCATACACACACTTAAATAAGCTTCTGCTGCTGCTGCTGGTTGGTTATTCTCAAGCAGTCAATCACCTCATTTCTGCTCGTCAGGATCTCAGAGAAGAGATGATCGATTTCTTCATTGATTTCATGTACCAGCTTCCCGAATACTGTCAACTTATTCTGCAACTCCTCTGCCGCAGCAGATTTTCTCACATCTTGGGCTCCTTCAATCGCAGTAATGAGAGAAGCTACCGACTCGTTAATCTCCTCCACCTCTCTCGGGACACACCCTTTATGCAGAATAAGTTCATGGCAACCCAAATCTAGCCCAACGAGTGAAGGATTCTCAGACCCGATTGCCCATTTTCTCGTCTCCAAGAAAGCCTTCTGTTCCCCGCTTAGCGCAGACAATACGATCCCGCACACCCAATATCCAACGCCTTCCATCAGCCTCAGGGCTCTTTGGCTCACTGGCTCTTTCCCGTGAGAGACCCTCTCTCCATCAGTTCCGAGATCTTTCACCTGGACTTGTCGGGGTAGGATTGGGGCCAAATGCTCCGCTGCCGCAGAAGGCGGCGAGCTCTCGAGGAGGGTCAGGGCATGGGACAGAGAGAGTCTTGATTGACTCAGGTGAGAGAGAGATAAGCTGATGGAGTTGAGAAGTTCTAGCAGGTTCAAGCTGTAGGTGAGATAGCCCTCCACGAAACCAGACTCCCATACGCTCACCGAAAGATTCATCGTCACCCCTAGCTTCGCGAGGGCTCCGTTCATCAACTGCAGGACCCCGAGGCACTGCTTGGCCCAACAGAGGGATGGGAACTGCACGTCGGGGTTGGAGCCCGGGACTAGGCGCTCGAGGCCGCCCGAGACCTCCGCCTGGAGGGCCTCCAAGACGGCGTCGGGATCGGGGTGGGGCTGATGATGGGTGTGGTCTTCCATCTTGGATTGGTAGTTGCTGAACCCTGTAGCAGTCAACAATAGAACCATTGCACGGTTAGGACGACGATAAAAAGGCCCCCACAAGAAACCGTGAGAAATCCATAAAACGTCACAGATTTCAGATCTGGATCACGGTGCTCCTCAAGTATATTACATGACAAGGTCTTCTCCACGGACACGCAAGAGAAGAAAAATGTGCCGAGTGTACAACAAAAGGAAGGCTCGGCAAGGGAAAAAAAACAACTATTTCTGCTTTTGAATGGATGAACTTCTAAGAGTTGCTGACTGTGATGTAAAAATAAAAATTGAATTTGGGAAACAACGTGGATGAAGAGGGATTCTCCCTCATGAACAGTATTGGAAACCAGTCAATCAGTCAATTTCCCATATAGATTGCCGGCCCCATGGCACGCTGATGGCATACCAACTCCATTTATCTTCCAGTCCAACGCTCCTGCCTCCTGGATGCGTTTAAAATGTGGGGGAAAAGAGTGCGTTCTTGGTTGCATCAATTAGCCGTTGAATTTTGAACCGGCGGTAAGGCTGTAAGGGTCGTGAGTTAGCCGGTGGACTTTTCGTTGCTCATCCAACGAAGATCGAACATCGGCAGGTACAGGACGTAAGCAACTCGGCGCTGTTCCAATAAGATGCTTAAGACCCAGGTGGACCTGCTGTTATCATGACGCAGATGAACAAGTGGGCAAAACTGAATTAGTATCAATTAGAAATCTGAATATCAAATAATATACAGTAAATAATAATAATAATAATAATAGATCATCGTAAGGCACGGACGGAGAGGTTCGTATTACGCAACCATTTTCCTCTGTCTCTGTATACAAAGATAGGGAGAGCGGGGACCGGGAAGAGAAGGGAAATTTGCTTTGAGCATCCGAAACCGAAAGGAGCCGCCGCAGAACTGGAAAAGTTGGCGGCGGTCAAATCGGACTCTTCTGCGCTATTACTATGAAAAAACTGAATTTTTTTAATATATGTAATTAATCACGATTTGTTTGATTAAAGTGATTCTGATTTTTTTTTTTTGCCGCGAATTGATTGGGGGCAGACCTCAGCCCCAGCTGGAACTGAAGTTGTGAAACAAGGTGGGTTGGTTTGGAATTGAATTGTTCAAATTCGGAATCGGTCTGGACTGTTCCTAACTCGGCCTATAATCGCTCTTATTAGATTGAGAGACTATTACGAACTGGATCAGTGATATAAGTCTGTTAAACCGTAATCGATACCAACCGTTATCTTACTAAACCAGCCCGAAATCGTTACGAAATTGGACCATACGACCCGTTACCCTAAACTATAATACTCCACCTACCAAGTGTCACAATCTCTTACAATTTTTTAAAAAATCAACGGTCACAAATAGGTGATACATCCAATCAAAGATGGATCATCCCATCCAACAGAAAAATACTCATCTAATCAATAAAAATAATCTTCATCGATCAAAACACTGTTCATAATTACTGTTTATCAATTAAACACAATTTAAATTTGAAAATAAATGTACTTTAAAAAAATTAAAAATATGGATGGTTTACAGGCCAAACCGACCCATTTATAAATTGTTCCAAGTCAATTCATATTCACATAAACGGACATATAACCAAACCGGCCCGTAAATAAACGAACTTAGTCGTAATCCGATCTAACAGTTTTAGGCCCATTTTGAACAAACTTGGACCACACTAGCTAGTACCCCATTGCTGTTATTCATCTTGGGCCTCGCGACTATTTTAGATTCATCAGGCCCATCAAGAAAAAAACATACATTTCAGATTTGTCAAGAGTACTATCAAATTTGTCAGCCAGTGATGTGGCCGCCTTATCTGATCGGTTTGTGTTCTGCGCGAAGATCTTCAATTTATAAACAAAGGGTCATCCCGTAGAGTCTGGATGAGAATGGAAAAGGTGAACGGCTGCATTTTTGTGATCTTAAACTACGAAAACAATGACTGATCTTCTACTGATGAATTTCATCGATCATCTGACTAGTGGGTCAATCAGCAACTTGACAATCCAAGACTTCGAGGATAGTTAGAAACAAACGTCCAGTCTCTGTGGGGAGGAGGATAATGAGACTTCAAAAAAACAGTTTAGCAGATATGAGTGAACGGCAGATTTCACTCGATCAATAATCTTCAGTACTCTGTTAACCTAGACAGAGCTAGAGTACAGAACTTTGCAATTATCAATGTGTTCCAATTGTAATAAAAGGAATAAAACTTGTCAAAAAAGGAGGAGTTGCCCATAGATCAATCCCTCACCTACAGCAGCAACAGCAAGAATTCGAATTCACACCAACAATCTGTGCCTCTAAAAAAAAAGCAACTCTACTTCTTCCCATCGCTTGCAGACTCTGCTTGTGCTTTGATGAGACTTAACTGCCCGCCTTCTTTTTTGGCAGCAGTGGCCGCCTTAACCTCGTTGCAGTGGTTTATAAACTTGCTTATCTCCTGTTTTGCCAAATCATCAGATACAGAGAAACATCTGGGGTTTAGAGCAAAACCACGTTTTGGTTTGTTCCCAGGAGGATACGACCATAGAATGTGCTTATGTATCGCATTAAGAAGAGCAAGTCCAAATTCTAATACCCTTTGAGTTATCCAGAGGATGCTGCAAGGCCTAGTGAGTATGGAAGAATACTAGCTAGCATGTGAAACTTACAGGACGACTGAATTAGAGTGTATGATTCGGAAATCCCAATCCTAGGACACAGAAGATGATGATAATCCGGCAACTCAGCCAAAGTTCTTACTTTTAAACTAGCGCAGGTAGATCAGATTAACAGGAGAGGAAACCCAAAAGCTATTTTTGCCTGTAAAACTAACAAAACATTTTATATATACAGATCAGAACCTTGTTGGTTTATCAGACTACGGAGTTGGTGCTGATACTTTATTAATTTGATTGGACTAACTTTCACAGGGACAGCGTCATTCATTGAAAGAAAGCACCGCCTCCCACAGAACGAGCTACTGTTCTACGTGACTACAGGATTAACTGGATCGAATTCCCCCAAGGAAACAACTTTGTGACACGAATTTAACCCGAGCAAACACAGCAAAAGCCGCAGTAAAAAGGACTCACTCGATCGGTCTCCATGTCCTTGGTGACCTTCGAGGGCTTCACGAACCTCTTTCCTAGAAATAAACATCCGCAAGATCCCATTCAGCTCCCCGTAGGCGAAGAGATTCGGAACTACCAAATAACTCACAAACCACAATAGCAGTAAGAGCCGACCTTTGCGGGTGTGAGGGATCTTTCCGTGGCGACTGGGAGGTATTGATTTCTTCTTCTGCTGCCCTTTGAACAGGTTGGCTTTCTGCGTCATCCTCGTCCCCCACGTAGAGATGACTGCAATTAGGGTTCTACAGGGTGGGGGGGAAGGTGCTGAACGAGAGAGGCCGTTTTATCGGGAACGAACTTTGGATAAATCCTACTATATTATGAGCCTAGATGGGCTTCCGGCTGGCTAATATATGGGCCCCAAGGCCCATATTTGGGCCCATTAACATCTAGTTGGGAACAGTATTCTACATGGTCCTCCGAGCATAGTTTTAAAAACCGGATTGGGCCGACCAGTTCAACCGGGGACGGCCACTCACCCGGCCGGTTTCTAAAAAAAAATCCAATTGCATATTCAAAGAGAAAAACTCCTATTGAACCGGCTAATTCCACATCCGACAGATAAATCTAATTGAATCCGTGACAAAATCGGTCAACTTAAAATTAAAAAAAAATATATATATATATATTATAGTGTGTCTATTTTATTTTATTAGAATTATATTTTATATTTTATATTAAAATTTTATTTAATATAATAATTATATTAATAATTTTT
>CXYZ01007891.1:350472-377584 GCA_900006705.1 Sonneratia caseolaris
CCGGTTCGACCCATGAACCCATGAACCCATGCCTACACCGGTTCCCGGCCCGGTCCGATTTTAAAAACTATGTCTGGGATCCCTCAAGTCCGTTCGTTGAGTGGGTTAGATCGCAGTCTACTCATATGTATGACCGAGTTAAACGTAGGCACCAGGTGTGCCGGTCCACGTGCCGCTGTTGTATTACTGATGCAATTGATACGTCACGTCATTTTTTGGGTCACAGTTCAATAATTAAATAATATAATACTCATTTTTTAAAACTCTTAACAAATTAAAGGCTTAAAAGATATTTTTAATAAAGGTTCCTTAAAATTTTTGATATTAAATTTACACGAAATGCCAAGCAATAATAGACCCCGTTAAATGGGTGGCACGCGTGATCTCAATGTGTATCCGTCCATGGGCTGCTGCTTCTCTAGCCTCCTAAGCCCACAAATCACCTCTGCTGTCTCGAGCTCACTGCCACGTGGCGTATTCCTGCCTGGTTTTTATGGTATAGATAAGCCACTCAGTGGAGCCCTTCCTATTCTCTCTCTCTCTCTCTCTCACTCTCTGTCTCCCCTCCTCCGCCTCGACCACCTCTGAGGGCATCAGGCTCTGAGGATGGCTACCGGCGCTGCACCCATGTTCACCTGTGGGTCGTCTACACCAGCTACACGAGAGCTCAATCCCCCACTTCTGCTTTTCAAGTTCTCCTCCCCTTTCTCTCTCGCGCTGAACCTGAGGGGAGCTAGGACTCGGAAGTGTGTGAGCCTCTACTCTCCTGCTTGTCTCGCGGTTAGGAGCCGGGGTGGGGCGCCCTTTTTCTTGGCCGCGGTTTCCGCCGAGGCTCAGTCGGCCGAGGACGGAGTGGATGAGGGCAAGGCGGGTGGTGGTGTGGCCACGGTCGCGCCTCCCACGCCGAAGACGGGGAGGGCGGCACTGATTCTTAAGAGAGACAGGGTTGGTGTTTGGATTTCATTTTCCTTTTTCTCTTTAGATATTGATGTTGAAGAGATCGGCTTTCGTGGGATAGATGATGAATTTAGATGAATCCAGATGTCACATCATGCAATTTAAATTCACGTTTTGCCTTGAATTGCTTGTTCACCTATCACTCGAAATCTCTGACATATAATCTTGTTTTGATTCTTGACTGCTTTCAGCATTAGTCAAACTACACATAAACTACACATTAAGATGCTTGAAACTATGGTAATATGTCAGTTCCAAGCTATGGTTTTCAAGCTTCATTTTGCCATCATTTGAAAATTTTTTGGAGTTAGCTGTGTTGATCATTAGAGAATATGTCAATCAATATATCATGTTCAGGCTCTTATTATTTCGTTTTAATTGTCAGACACGGTCTAAGAGATTCTTGGAAATTCAAAAACTGAGAGAAAACAAAGGGGACTATGATTTGAAGACAGCTATTTCTTTACTCAAAGGGATGTCGAGCGTGAAGTTTGTTGAAACTGCTGAAGCCCATTTTCGCCTTAACATTGACCCCAAGTATAATGATCAACAGCTTCGGGCAACGGTCAGTCTTCTAGTTCCTAAGTTATAACTGGGTATATGTGTACAAGTTGAATGATATTGCCTTAATACCTGGTGTGTTCCATATTTAGGTTAATTTGCCAAAAGGGACCGGACAAACTGTTCGAGTGGCTGTGCTTACACAAGGTAATCACTCTAGTTTGTTTCAGTTCTCAGCTCTTCACATAATGGCAGTGGATGATTATGTCAATCTGTCAATACTCTTTTTATTGAGCACAATTTTTCTATGCTTATTTCCAGGTGACTTATGATCTCATTTGAATATTTCTACAGTTGGAGAGTAATTCTCAAATTTTCTACCAGAAAAGTTCATGTTACTCTTTTATTACAGCTGAAAAAAACAATCAATGTACATGCTGCTGAATCATTTCCTTTCCAGTTGGTGTCATTCTTGCTCCATTGTCTGTGCATACTGCATCACGATATTTCATTTGAACTCGTAGCTTTTTTTTATGAATAAATTCACCATATTATACTTTGAAGATAGGATTAAAAATCTATCGGTGTTTGGCATCATACTTTCTGCGATTATGACAAGTACTTGATTATTTGCTGAATGATGCACACCCTTCTTTCATTTGAAAATCGAAGTACTGATAGTGAACTGCGTGTGTCTTGACTCACAACAATTGGTTGAACATATGCAGGTGAGAAGTTCGATGAAGCAAAAAATGCAGGAGCAGATCTGGTTGGCGGGGAAGATTTGATTGAACAGATAAAAGGAGGGTTCATGGATTTTGACAAATTGATTGCTTCTCCAGACATGATGCCCAAGGTGCTGTAATGTCTATCTCTAGTGTAGTTATTATCTTATTAATGAATAACACTAGTTGACTATTCTGGTTTTCCTTTTAAAGTACGTAACAAATCTCATTATCAAAAAGTCAGTCACATATTCTTCAGCTGAAAAAGTCGCGCCATCAATAGTATCTTTATTTCTTAAGCAGCTGATTTTGTGAAAAATCATTAAGTATTTAATGCGCTATTCACTGTATTAGTTTTCCAAATCATATGACAGATATAGTAAAATATTTTACCACTGGTCCTACATTATCTCACGGTGACTGTCAAACAATTCTAAAATCTAGAAGGAGCTCCAGGAAGTCCTTCTATCCTAAAACTTCCTAAAACACATGTAGTAAGGTCTTCTAACATTTCCAAGTTACAGCTGTAATGAGAGACAAATGATAAAAATTCCTGAAAAGGCCTAGGCTTTTCTATTTCTATTTATCTTGTGTTATTACTTTCACATTTCAATCATGTACATACAAATCTGTGTGTGGCAAATGAATAATCTTTATGTATGTTTTCTCTTAACAGTATACAAGGATAGGTAAAAATTTTACACGTACGTATTCTAATTTACAAACCATACATCTTCACAAACTGTTTGAAACATTTCAGTGAATTTACAATAAATCATTCTTGGCACTTTGAGATAAAAATAGAAACTGCTGCATGTCATTTGCCCTGCTACCAAGAAAACCACTGTCTCAGCTTGATGATAGAGATGGAAACTGATAATTTGTAGTTGCAGTTCAAGAGGGATTAAAATCCCTTAAAAGTTACACAGTGAGTTGATGGGCAAGGCAAGAGTTTAAACTCATTGATATTCACGACAGTGCATATAGTCTAGTTTAACTGAACTTGGCAAAGGGATATTTATTCACTACATATTTGGGAGATCACATCAGTTGATAATTACTCAGATACTCTTTTCAGTCTCATTAATGTTATTTTTCATGTCTTCCAAACTTAGGAAGTGCACTATTGTGTTTAGAGATGCTTTCTTGGACAGATGTGTCATGTCTGAGCAATTCTATGTTTGGAAATGCATTTATGGTATTATGTGCTAGTAACCGTCGAAGATGAAAGTTTTGCACGAGTATCTCATTATGTCCTTCTGTCTTGTTTTTTCAATGTACTGTTTGTGCTTCTTTCTGTCATTCCCCCTTTCCTCGCAATCTCTTCCTCTGATAGACATTATAAGATTGGCAATACCTGCTTTTAAAGATGGTATTTCTCAAATTCATGTCTCTAATGTACCAGGTTGCCAGCCTAGGGAAGATTCTGGGACCGAGGGGACTCATGCCTAATCCAAAGGCTGGTACAGTTACACCTAACATACCTCAGGTATAGTCTTTTTTCCCGTGAATTAACGGCACTTTAGATGCTGCCAATTGTTTGATCTTTTGTACTGCCAGGCATACACTTATCTATGAAATATTGTATCACAACTTTTCACTTGCTGCGGTGATTTTCTCTCTGTGCATCAATCATTGTTATACATGGGCTTATTCATTTCAGGCAATAGCGGAATTTAAGCAGGGAAAGGTTGAATACAGAGCTGATAAAACTGGGATAGTGCATATTCGCTTTGGGAAGATTGACTTTGCAGAGGAAGATCTCCTTGTGAATTTTCTGGCTGCAGTAGTATGTGCTCTCCACCCCATCTGTTCTTGTATTTATGGATACTGTGTGTTCTGCTGACACCGGCGCGATCCATACAATTGACCTCATCATATATTTGCAGAAATCTATCGAGGCAAACAAACCGTCGGGCGCTAAAGGAGTATACTGGAAGAGTGCACACATATGCTCGTCAATGGGGCCTTCTATTCGGCTAAACATAAGGGAGATGCTTGACTACAAGCTCCCTGCAAATGTGTAGGAATGAGTATGCTTTGCAGCTGTAACTAAAGCTTTTTCAGTCTGGAGCCCAGATTTCCTCCCTTGCAATTTGCCAAATGTTCGCCTGGAAGATGGGGGAGAGTAAAGCCCTGCAAAAGTGAGGGGAGACACCGGAAGCTGTGGCATTGCTTTTGCATTTGGGATTATACCGGGGCTCAGTTTCTTCCTGACTCTGTAAATTTTTGTTTGTTTATTCAGCTGCAGTCTCTTGTGCGACTGCTATAGACAAACCTCTCGTCTTTCTGTTCCATCCATAAAATGGGGAAGCATCTAATTGAGCCTCTAAGGGGCCCAATCGGGCTCAGAGTCGGCCTCAATTGTGGACCTGCATTGACAACCAGACCTATTATGGTTCAAAGCAGATTTAGAACCATCTATGCCAGTTACAGTTGAAGTAAACGGGTCATTTACTTAATGGTCATTTCCAATTATATCTGACTATTAATTTGTACATTTTAACATTCCATTTTAACCTGGACCAGTCGACAAGGCCACAATCCGAATCAATTATGATTCAACAGATCCATATTTCTCAATCTAATAAGAAAGGTTAAAGGGCTGGATTACGAGCTATCTAAACCAGTTTTGAATTTGGACGGTCTGATTATAGGCCATCCCAGCCCATTTAACATCCCCAGCAGCCTCATGGCCGTGGCTGAGAACCCCAAAACTCTTCACGTGCTCTGAAGTTTCACCAGTAGTGACGGGGGTGCGGCCAGCGCTGACCAGGTGGGTATTTTGAATGAATGGGTTATCCAGATCCACCCAATGCCTAACTAAGAGCAATCCATTAATTTTAGCAACGAATACCATCGCCCCTTAACCGAAAGTAGCCTTTTACTGGCAGCCACCGATGCCTGAGGCTAGAGCAGGCGCGACATTTTAGGCTTTCACCTGCGGCCCTTCNCCATCCCAGCCCATTTAACATCCCCAGCAGCCTCATGGCCGTGGCTGAGAACCCCAAAACTCTTCACGTGCTCTGAAGTTTCACCAGTAGTGACGGGGGTGCGGCCAGCGCTGACCAGGTGGGTATTTTGAATGAATGGGTTATCCAGATCCACCCAATGCCTAACTAAGAGCAATCCATTAATTTTAGCAACGAATACCATCGCCCCTTAACCGAAAGTAGCCTTTTACTGGCAGCCACCGATGCCTGAGGCTAGAGCAGGCGCGACATTTTAGGCTTTCACCTGCGGCCCTTCATTCATGGACTCTCGTCAGAGAAGAGTTGTTATTTGATCCCGTAAAGCAGGCCTTTTAGCGACGGTTTCACGCAGCTGATACTTTCAGAGGCGCTCTTTGCACTCGTGAGGCCATCACCGGAGCGGGTTGTTACTTTCCAGTGGCAGATTTTTCTCTCGGGGCCTCCCTAAAAGAGTAAGTACATTCCAGGACCGTAATCATCAGGTCGTAACCGTCTTCAACGTAGGCCAGGGCAGTTNGACCGTAATCATCAGGTCGTAACCGTCTTCAATGTAGGCCAAGGCAGCTTGTCATCCATCCTTCAAACCGCACACTGACAACATTTCTACTAAATCTGTTCATATTGGGGCGCAGGAAAATCAGCAGGGGATTTAGGGGGCTCCAGCTGAGGCAGACTTTGTGGGGGTTCAGTAGCTGATTACCTCGCGAAGCAGTGCCACCGCCATGGACTTTGGATGAATCAGCTACAGATAATATGAATAGTGGCTCCCCTAGTAGAGAGGCCTCGGATCTTTTGTTGGCCCATGGCTGACACTCTCGGCTGCAGCACGGAGAGACCAGTGTTGGACCCTGCGGTTTGTATAACAGAAACAGTGAAGCTTGCTCATTTCTGTTTTATCTAAGTATTTTCTCTCAGGATTAAAAAAAAAAAACCTGCCTTTAATGGCAGCCACCAATAAAGCACAATAAAAAATAGGTTGCTGGTAGTTCATATTCGAACAAACCCCACAGACAATGATCAGTTAGAGCTCAGTGGATCTTCAAGGGAGGCATTTCCCCCTGGGCCCGAGCTTGACCCACATTACAAGGCCATTGGAGTAGTGCTATGCACCATCCATCCGCTGTTGATCAATTGGGATGCGGCTAGTGTGCTGAGTTCCTGCATAATTAACCTTTTACCACACACAACCGCAGTGACTCCACGGTACTATTGGAGATGCATAAAAAATGAAGGAATCGAGAACCTTCATTCTAAAGACGTAAGACAGCCTAATAAATAATATGCCCCTGTGTGTGGACGCATGATTCATCATCATTCATCACAAACTCCCACCAACTAGGCCTTGGCAGCCCTCCAGCACTCGCCCTTGCTCCAAACTGAGTAATGCAACACTATCTTCAGCACTAATTCTCATACTCATTTCTTCATAAAAGGTGCGATGTTAAATTCAAAACATGCTCAAACAGTTATTTATGATAAGCAGTGGAAGCACGTCACCTTTCGAGGGCTTCTCTATCCAAGGACCATTCATTATGTTCAGAACTGTACATGCCTCACTATATTCCAGGTCTGATAACAACTTCGGGGTAAGCAGAAAACACCTGCATCATACGAAGGAAACCCAATGCTCCTATCAGCCAACAATAGATTTGGCAGTAAGAGTAAATTCACAAACTTCCATCTTCATGCAACATGAGAATATGCCCATGCTGCACATAGCACATGTTTTACGGAAACGCCATTCTTACTGCGGTGTATCGGGTTGGCTGGCGGCCCTCACTAATTGCTGGAACATCTTCCTCTCGTTTATTGGGTCCATTCCTGAAAAGACCAAGAAAAGTGATCCCACGATGAGTTCTTCCCATGTACAGATAGTTCTGCAAGAAACCGAAACCCTATGCGGCATAAACCTTGATTTATCTCATCAACCACCCTGAATGGGCAGTTTGTCAAGTCTTGCAGAGAAACGAGGTAAAGAATAGTTGAGACTGATCTTTCCTGTAAATCCCAAACGGAGAAGTTGAGAAATCACTGCCCATTGATTACAACAATGAAATATCAAGTTCATGCAAAAGTCATGTACCCCTCCAGATTGATGGTGAGCGCTGAGAACTTGAAGTTGTCCCGCTTGCCTTAATATTTTAGTTTACAAAGCCAAATTAGAAAGGGAGAAAATGCATACAATCTTAAGCCAATCCATTAATCATCATAAATCATGTATCAAGCTACAAATTGCATACAACATCCACCAAATATTTTCCCATTTGACCCATGAGCAAATATTAGTTCAAGCAGAAAAACGGATAAGAGGTACGTTCATCTCAGATTCTTTCTAGAAAATGTTTAGGTTGACAAGTCACATGGGAAAATGCAGGGTAGAATTACTGGGATCCATATTTTATCCTCACAAGCACTTTGTCCTCTTTTTTCCCAAGATTGAAACCCATGGAAGAAATTTTCTTGTAGCCACATTAAATAACTTTTATAACCAAAGACAAATTCAGAACTCAACCTGAATTTCACTTTAATGAGTATTCCATATTGGTCAAAGTCAGTCCCATGCTCATCTGCAAGCAAACATAAAGACAATAAGAGGGAAGATGAGAATGAAGCAAACCATAAATATATGCATAAATATTCACCCAGTGACACTTCTCCAGCAACAGCCATCTCTCGAAAGTTACGACTGAAATTTTCGTTAATCTGAGCCACAAGATTCCTCAGAGTTGGAAGCCACTTCTCCTGCAGTGTAACAGCAGCACAAATTTCATCAACTGAGTGATCTTACAGATCATTTACTAAAGCATAGCACTGTTGAATATGCAATAGCAAATTGAGAGAAACATGAGCAAAAATAGATGCCATGAATCAAGATATTATATTTGCAGTTTATCACAAGAGAATAATAACTAGAAGAGCGAATAAGTTCAGCCCAGTTGGAACTCATAAAACAAATAAAATCATCAACCATAATATAAATGAATGGAGCTGAAACATTCATTTCTATTGTATATTTTGCCAAAAAAATTACTACCTTAATATTATTAACCCAAAAACTTCTATAGAATAGAGATAACTGCAAGACAAATACAGTCTGCTCAAATTAAGCTGTTAGCTGGTAGACGCAAGAGGAAGATGACCTCTTTTCCTCCATTTTCACCAAATGCAACTTTGAGGAACAGATAATATATCTACATACATAAGTATAAAGCTACGGCTAGCTGTTCTGAGGATTACTTAGAATCTGACACCCTCTTTTTTACCATCAGTTATCAGCTCCAAAATTTTCATATTAACTTTTTTTATTTTAGCATAAAATTTATATAAGCCAGCTCTTGATACTTCTGAAAAACAAGAAGAAAAAAAAACCTTCATCTTGTAGGGAATTGATGTCTTTTACAAAGTGTTACAATTTATAAGTCCTAGAAAAGTGGACAGTTTTTATTAATACAAAAATTTATGATGAAAACATTTTTTCATCGATTTTTGTACTTTCCTATTTATAGGCTATTACTTGCTCCAATATCCAAAATTACAGCTTTTATATAGCAATTTGCTAGAGCTCAGACATTCGCTTGTCAATTTAATGTATATCCTGATATATCTCCTTAATTTTCCTGAAAAAAATCTAATTAGGACTAAAATATATAACACGGAAAATGACAATGATAATCAAAATGATCCTAAAGATCATCAAACTACTAATTTTGGGAACAATCAAAGAAGAAGGACCCCATGCAACTTGCAGGCTCATACATTAGTTTTCCTAGGACGGAATGAATAACCATCTTTGTAAATTGTGAAGTTTAACTTCTTTTTGATGATGACCGCTGTATGTTCACATCTAACATAAGCATATTATTATATTAGATAGGCATATCATGGAAGTGTAAGATGCAACGAAGTGGACACTCTAAACATAATTAGGATACCAAAAGGCAGAGCTGTGCTACTCATAACTCCTCAAAAATACTCATCACATTTCACATATACCTAATCTAAACATGGCCCAGCAAAAGCACCATTGGCTCCATGTTTATGAACATTTAACCCGAAAACCATTTAATTCAATATATGCAGCTATTATTTGAATAGAATTATGTCAGTGTCTAATCTCAAGTTCTCTCTTCATTTATATAACATTCATAAAGAACCTATATCCTCCAAAAAAATTATAAGCTCTCCCAAGTAGAGGAAAGAAAGCAAGAAAGCAGAGTTCAAGTTAAACAATTTATTCAATGCCCAGGAAGCCTCTCACCTTCAATGCAGTTATTTCACTTAAACAGCGCATCTGCTCTCTTTTATCCACTTCAAGTTTGCAAGAAACTGTTTCTATCTGCAATGTAACTACAGTTATAGCCAAGCAGCATCAGATGTTACAGAGAGAGAGAGAGAGAGAGAGAGAGAGAGAAGAATCACCTGATGCTGACGGTCCTCATATTCTGCTAAAATGTTAGGGTTTAAAAAGAGAATAGAATTGGCCTGTGAATAACAATCTTGGATTGCAGCCTCCAGTTCCTCAACTGTAGTAGGCATCTGCAAACATGGATTATATATATAGATATATATTACAAAATGCACAGAAATTGAAAAGGAAGATGAAAATTCTCCAGAGCACTTCTGAGGATTGGCTGGTACTTATTCACATGTTCTTAGTTGACGTATGTACAGTTCCAGGTTTAAATGTAATTCCTTCTAAAGCTGTGTCGATTCTATCAAAGAAACAGCTATTACACATGCATATACAAAACACGTACATCTCTCTTTTATAAGAAAATCTACACTGATCACCTTCGATGGATATACACATATAGCATAAAAATGATAGTGGGTTCTCTTGCTCTTCCTCCTGAGGCTAAAAAGGTCATGACCAAAATTTCTATCTCTGTGGGATATTGTAATGATGAATTTATAATTCACTTCATAGCAAGACCCACCTCAAGGAATGCCTTTTCAAGTTCTGGGGTGATCACTGCCACTGACTCTGCCTGCTTCTTGGCATCTAAGAGCCGCTGCCTACAAGTCTCAACCTCATTTTTACCTGGTCATTAATGCCAAGAGATCCTCACTATAAGATCATCCATCATAGAAAATATTCTAGTATACTCTCGGAAATTTTAAAGGTGGTCCAAAGCTCACAACGCTGAAGGTGTGAAGCTGCTTGGATTGCAAACTTGTCTTGCTCCTTCAGACCAATCTCCATTTCTCTGATCTGAGAAATTTCATAGCCAATACCATGGAAAGTACGATTATCTATTAAACCAAAGCCAACATGCTAGGTAAACAAAAATGCATAAAACTGAGTGCAGAGCTGAAAAAGCATCTAAATACGTGAGGGCATCAATCAGGAATACATGCCTGTACGTTAGAGAAGAAATTAACTTACTTGATTGGGAAAAATGGTTGCACCAATTTCATTGAGGTAATGGATTAATTGGAGGAAAATTCAGGGAATCCCAAAACTTCAGTAAGTAGCAAGACCAAGAAGCAGACTGATATGACTCTTATATAATAGGCAGTTGGCAAGAGAAAGTACCTTCCCATCAAATTCAATTGAAGCCATGTATTTTTCCGCATAACTTCTTCTTAAAGCCACAGCATCTAAAAGCAATTTCTGTGAGGACATCATAAGGTACACGAAAAAAAAATGAACACAAGTAGTCAAACAAATATGCTAGATGTGACAGATGGATTGTTTAGTTAAAATTCAGACATGTATCGCAGGACAAAAGTTCCTTGTATAAGGAAGATTAAAAAAAATTAAACTTTTACCTTGGATTTAAGTGCACATTTAAACCGTTGAACATGGAACTGAGCAGCTTTGTCACTTAGCCTCATTATAATGGTTTCTGGATCATCCTCCTCCTCTAAGGATTCTAGTTTTCTTTTTCTTTGATCTAATACCAGTAAAAAGAAATCACATGCTACGTATAGTGCTATATATGATGTCTTATATATATAATAAAAAACATTTTCTAATAGGAACTAAAGTGTTAATTAGTTCAACTCAAGAACTGTGTTTTCTTACCTATGCGACCTTGAATTTCTCGCCGCTTTCGCTTCTCAAGTTGGACAACATTGACAATCTCCTCCTAGATGATATTCATTACATAGTCCCAAACATGAGACAATAGAAGCTTGAGCATTCACTAACTGCTATTAACAGTAAAAAAGCATGCAGATTCTCTCTCTAGTTTACCCGCTGCTTCCGAAATTTAGCTGCTTCATCATCAACAAGTCTCAGATCAGCCTGAAGTGCTTTGAGATTCTCCTCTAGAGGGGCCATAGATTCTTCCAACTCCATTTTGCGCTTCCGCAGCTTTTCAACTACCCCAGCATCTGAGCCTGAGAACATGAAATTAGCCTACAATAATGAAACAAAATGAAAAGAAAGCTTTGGAGTATTGAGTGACTTATTGATGCATACTACATAAGAGAAGACGTGATCGATGTACTGGCTCAACTATCCCCGACTTATGACCCCCATATCTAGACTTTGACCATCTATAGTGATTCTCCGGCGTCCAAAAGTCATTAACTTCTAGAGCAGAAACAGCATCAGCCTTCCGATCAGATTCTGTCGTCCCAATATACTTGAAAAAGGGGAAAATGGAAATGTAGATAGCGATATGAGATCAGAAAAACTTGTAACTGAATGCTTGTTAATGTATCATTTTTTTGGCAGACATCCAACTGTAATATAGAAAGCATGGTAACATACCGACAGATCTAGACCAAATTGGTTAACCAAAACATCTTTCACAGCTCTAGGGGCATCAAAAACTTGGTCAAGCCGAGAATAAATGCCAAGAGCACGCATCTGCCCAAGAGACATGAAGTCAATATTAATGCATCAATTTAGCATCTCCACGTGAAACTTCAAACAGATAAATACCTTCTCCGGAACGTGAAATGGCTCTTTCTGAAGGCTAATGTCGGCCAGATTTAGTATAGGAACATCAAATGTCCCTAGGTTCTTCACTAGAAAGTCTCGATCATCAACATCTTGAGCAATGAAAGACTGAAATAAATAGAATGAGTAGCCAAATAGCATTTACAGAAGAATTTGCAATGAGATAACAGAAGACACAGTCATCTTAAATCATTCTGCAAAGATGTATATTAAGGCAGCTCTCCACATTAAAGAAACAAACAATAAAAACAAGAACTGTATGCTCTCCATACACAAACCAATACAGAGTGTGGAAACCAATATTAACATATTCTAAAATTTCTGAAGAACCATAAACTTCAGAGTTCCCAGAGATGCTAGAAATTCTAGGTCTCTCGCATTGCTACCAGATTCTCTGGGCACCTCAAGTCCCATAGCCAGTAATGCCCCAAGGAACCCATCAAAACTTGAAATACAAGAATGAACCACGGATTTGCCTGTATCCTAGAAACACCTAGAACCCCAAGTTCTAGGGACATCCTGAAGGAATGAAGAACTCCAAGAAGCCCGCATGATGCTACAGGAACCTGAATTGCACTAGGGAACCTACAGATCTCGAAACAATATAACACATTCAAAACACTTTGTGAGCTGAAGATGACCCAAGACTCTCTAGGCACTTCAGGAACTGCTAAGCCCAAGACTACTTCAATGTCCTAGGAAGCCTGGGATTCCCAGTAAGTCCCTAAGAATCCAGAGACATCAAGGATGCCTAATGGTTCAAAGAGTTATAATTTATGAGGGTGTCATAGAACTTCCGAGGCTAGTGGCTCTTATGGCATGTAAGAAGGGATCATGATCCATCCTTAAGTTCTTCAAATTGATTTAATTGATTAAAAGACTATCAGACCCCATACATGATGAAAACCTTAAAGCAAGGCCCATGAAGACACAAGATAATTTTTTCTGTGCTCCAATTTTTTTAACTTGGAAAGCAAAAATAAGGGGGGAAATTCACAGAAGGATGTCTATAAAAAAGTCACCTTCCAGATGTAATGGGGCACATGACCTTCCAAGAAATCAGCATGTTCCCTATTGGAAACATTAACCTGAACATCCTCCACTTGGTTAGGAAGAGAGAGTGGCAACAACTGCAGAGGAAAATCTCAAGTAATCAAACTATGACAATGGCCCAGACGTATACCTCAAGCAATACAGGACCGTAGACTTCCTTATTAAATGCAGATAGGTGTTCTTGCAGCCAACGATAAGCCTCAAATATCTTTTCAGCTCCAGAATTCTTCAGGGCTTGCAAAAGTTTGTTTTTTGTACTCTCCATATCCTTCAACCTACAAAGACATCAGGAATTAGATATGGCCTTTAAAATATTAAATCAAATACATGCTATGCAAACTTCACCTATCTAAGCATTGCTGCAGTATCATCTTTCTTTGGGCTAAAATCTTTTCCATATCAGACTTCTGAAGCCTCTTCTGAGTTGCCAAACCTTCAAGCTCAAGAATCTGATCACTTAATCTTGCCTGAGAAGAATTGATACAATAATAAGAATAACATGGTCACCATGAAAAGGAAAACTGATCTTAAAATATCAGGTAATCTAAACAGAGAAAAGCCAAGGCAATTCTATACAGGGAATTTTTTTTCAAAGGCTTGTTAGCATGGGGAAAGGCTGCCACCTCTCACCTCCTAGTACTTTCCAACATAGAATGGCAAAAATTATATTGGTTTTATCAGTGTAATTGGAGCATATGATTACATGCACCTTGACAGAAGGACATAGAATGATTCAAGGGAGAAGGGCTTCCAGGAAATTGGCTGAAGCCTGCTCTCTTAAGTTACATCTGTTTGGAAGATTACCATATAATGGTATTCAACATACTTTGTACTTCTCCTTGTCCGTTGTTTTGTTTCCATTCTTCCACACACTTCAAAATTCATCTTCCTCAGCATTTCCAGACTTTCTTTCTTCTTAATCAGTCTCCCAAGTACTATGTAAAGAGACAAACAAGGAGTGAAATACTAAGCTGGAATGCAGAAAGTACCAAATCATCCTTTGGAGGTTCATAGATTGGTAGATTTTCTAGTTCCAGTTCAGCTGCAGCAAGATCTTCTTTAGCTTTTATAATTCTTTCTTGACGAGATGCTTCTTGCTTCCTCAAATCCTCAACTTCCTTGTGCTTTCCGCGTGCTTCCACTTCCTAGAAGTGCCAAAAATTCATCAATTCCTTCAAGAACTGAAAAACCTTATTGACGATAACTTCCAAAAGCAAAAGGAGAAGTAAAACGATAAAATTGGAATGTACCAATTGGCTTTCCATCTCTAGAGTTTCCAAGCGTTTCTTGGCATTGTCATTTATTAGGCTGCCAAGTTTTTTACATTCAGCTTCAATTCTCAATTTCTCCTGCTTTTGTTTCCTATTAAACATTAATAAGAAATAACAAATGTTTCAGAAGAACTATGATCCAATGTTATAGTTATATGATCAGCAAACCATTATCTTCAAGAACTTGAATGCAACACGTGTTTTTATGCTTGAACCACATTACATAGAGAGCTTTAAATTATTCTTGTCTAATCTGATAATGATGTACTGACAAGTGAAATTTCCATTTTATCAATGGAGAAAACTAAGACTTTAACATAAGGAGAATTTAAATATTATTATTTGGGGAAAGTACCATGCAGAAATACTTGTATCATAATTTAGCACTGATAAACCCTTAGGCTGATGAATAAACAAGTTAAATATCTAACTTGTGCATATTCAAGTAACAAAATCAACTTGGGAAAAGTCACATACTCAATGGGCTCTTTCAAATCATTCAAAGTCTTTGCAGCTTCATCCAGCTTCACCTTTGCATCATTTTCTCGCTCTTTGACCACCATGTATCCAGCCTTTATTATATCATATTTTAGCCAAGGCAATTTTTTCTTCATGTTATCAACCTATAACCACATAAAAACATGTCATTATTGAATATAACAAGAACTGTTACCAATAATTACATACAAACCCTTGCAAGAAGTTCTTCCCTTTGCCGCATCCGCTCGACATCCGTCTCCTGTTCAGCATTTTGGGCCTTCAACTGATTCAGGGTTTCTCCATTCTTCTCAACAGACTGAAATAACAGGGAAGAGTTTAACTAACAAAACTACAGTTCTGATCAGATTCCTAGCATTGCTTATGGGAAAGAGATCAAACTCTTTAGCCTTACCCTTTCAATAATCTTCAATTCATGACTCTTTTCAACTAATGCTTGATGCTGGATGGGAAGTTGGGGATCCCCAACAGCCTTCTCAGTCTCTTCTAGCAGTTGCACTGGAGTTAATTTAGCAAACTCACAAACGCGGTCTTGAGGTAAAAACTACCCAAAAAAGAAATAGACGCATGATCATATCCTTAATACTGAGAGAAAAGATGAAGAGCAGGCAACTCTTAAAGACTAAAAATTTAGCTCCAAATCTCAATTGATTCACCCATATAAATTTCTCATATCTTACTGATCGCTGATCAACCAGTCAAAGAAGAGGACAAAGGATTGCTCACGTAATTCCGGAGTAGTTTTTCTAACATATATCAACAGCATGACATAAAATGAAGACTCTCAATGTATTCCAAATGTGGGAATCACAAAATTCAGTCACCAAATTTCAGAAAAATAATTCAAAACAAAAGGGCTATTCTGAAAAGAAGGTCTCAAACAACGAATGCTTCTGACTGCTCTAACAGCTTTTACTGTGTCCACAAGCAAAGTATTTAAAAAATAACTCACAATGTTCAACGAAAATGAAATACTGCCGTATGCCTTTCAGGAGAACATAGTTCTGAATTTAATTGAACAAATTCAGGGTTACTGTAGTCAGCTACTGACTTACCTGAGTTAGATTGTTGACTTGAATGTTGAACCTCTGAATAACTTCAGCTATATCTCTTTTTGGCACTGTTTTTCCTAGAACAGAATAACAATAAGCAAATTTAGACTACAAATTAGATGGAAGTAAGGATATCTTTGGTTAATTGCACAATATGCAGCCTTGCACGGATGGAGAAACCGATTATAAAGCAGCTTCATGTTTTCAATCAGTAGATTAATGTAATAAGAAGCTAGATAACACAACTATCCTGCCAAGCCCCCTCATGTAAGAAACTGTCAGATAACTTGGAAATAGTTTCTTTTAGAAAAAGGTACCATGTGAACAAGCAGGTAGTACCTAATGAGAACCATTAAATCCTCAAGCATTTTTGGAGCAAAGGACAGAGAAAATATGACAATCCCAATCTCATAGCAGTACAAAACCACAAATTATGGCCAACAAATTGCAGATTTCCCACTTGTCAATTGATAATGGGTATCAAAGATGTTTACCATTCAAGAGAGTAAGAATTATTTCAAATCATACTGGGCCAAAAATGTTACCATTAAAGAGCCACTCAGACTTATTCTGAGTGTTTATTCTTCGGGTGATGACTATCTCCTCATCTTCAATGTCTCCTCTCAAAGAAATCCTAATGTATCCAGATTTCTCTCCACGCTTGACATATGCTCCAACACTTGTTGCCCTTCCAAGTAGCTAAAAGCAGTGTTTTTTTTTTTTCAACTTCATTTTAGTCAAGCACAAGCTTAGCCGGGCAAAAGGTAAAACCAATTTGACTAACCTGAGGCTCACCACCAAGGCCAAGTGCAATGGCACAAACAATGGAACTCTTACCAGAACCATTTGGACCAATCACAAGGTTAAGACGGGAGCATGGTTTGCATGTCAAGTGATCAAAAGTCATAAAGTTATGTAGTTCAATCTCAATGATATTTCCAGGCAAATAATCATCTTGTCCCCTGAGACAAGAAAAATTATTTCATGAACACTCTAGATGCAAGTTGATGACCACAGAGCTCAACGTGATAACGAGAAGGTTCTGTTATAGCGTACAAATACATAAAGGCGAGTCAATGTGAAGATGTCAGAAGACTAATAAATAAACAGATTAAAAGGATAAGATGAAAAAATGATTCAGCCCTTATATCAGAATTTATTAGTATGGTTGGAGAGCAGAAAAGGGGAATGAAGCTCAAACTTCTCGCAGCTGCACAAGCGATAACAACAATGATGGGGGAAAAACAGGGAAAAAAGTTAATTGCTTCGTCCAACCGTCAAAGACCAGAGCTTTAGGTTCTTTCACCTTCTATCCAGTTGGAATACGTGCTCACACAGACCAATTTTTAGCCCCTCAATCGAGCTCCCTATAAAGATCCTCCGTGGAAAATAACCAATCATCTCTAAAGAAAAAAAGAATAACATAAACCCTAACCCGATGATTAGAAACAAAATGCGACTAAGCAAACGCGAAGAGAATCAAGAACGGAGGGGCCAGCCATCCAGTGAGACAGTACCGGTGCAGGAGAACAACATCTAGTACGACCCGCAACAAAGAGTGCAGAGATTCACTCGGCGATGAACTGAAACCGCAGCATACCTGGCAACTCTGGGGCGTTTGGCAGGAGGTTCGACCATCGGGCTCCCCTCACTGGGCCCTTTGAGAGCTTCGAAGCTCAGATATCGGAAATCAACTGCAGACCCTCAGCCAATCTGTTTTCAGAGGGGCGCGACGCGGGGGAATGATTTCTGTCCGAAGATGAACCAGAGGAGGGGGGAGAGAGTTTTGGCGGGAAGTCGACAAATTGTGTCCTGCACTTCACCTTATCTTAGCCAATGGTAAAACCGTGAATTTCGATGACCTGAGGATGATAAATAACCTCGGACCAAAATTTATTATCTTTCAAATATCCTAATTTGACCTGAATTTCACTCCTTTGACCAAGAAAAAGACACGCATATCCCTGCTCTCTGTAATCACGATTAGACCGATCAAAAATGGTATGATGTGGACCAGAGCTCAGGGCACAAAAAACCATGTCTAGCCTCACGTTTTCGGGTCATTCATCAGATAATATTGCATAGTTGATAGCCTAAAAAAATATGAAAATTTTGTAATAAAAAATTATGAAATTTTTAAAAATGAATAATTATTTTAATATATTTTTAATTAATACAATATTTAAATTAATAGAATAATTACATTATATAAAATTTTATTTTTAAAATATTAAATTATTTAATTTTAATTTGGGTCAATATATGAAATATTGTTACTCATACCAAGATTTTTAGGCCGACTTAGATGGATGAAACATGCAGCACAGCCCAAAATCATCATAGCAGCCCGGATTGACATTTCTACTCATGATAGTCTTCTAAACTATAGCAAAAATGCCAGAGCTTTTTCTACAATAGAAGTGGTATTTACTGTAATTGATCCAATATTACAAATATAGATCTTGTGCACGAGCCATGGGAGATGTGCACCATATGGGCGCTGGGCATCCGCCCCTGTGCTGTCTAAGTTGGTCACAGATTGAAGGAGGGAATCTACTCTGATCTGTGAAGATTGTGCAGGATGTACAGAGAAGCGGACGACAGGAAAATGCAGACAGAGTAGCTCAGCAGATCGGTGCCGGTGGCTATGCTCACCATCTTGCTCCTCTCAAACATCTTGACAAGCAGGATCATCACGATGACATGCCCAACTTTAGTCTTCAGCTCATCGAGTGAGCTGATTTTCATCCACTTGGGCCTCTCCTGCACAATCCCATAAGAAAAGAGCATCACAGGTCAAGCTGATTCAGGGAAACCAAACCCTTTCCTTTTCTTTTCTGAGTGTTTTGAACGTCTTTCACCTTCAAAGCAAACATTCCGAACAGAGAAGAGCCCTTGAGGGCACGGTCAATGGCGGGAGGGAGATCAGGAGGCACATTGCTAATGAATAGTCCGTATAAGCCCATTCCAAATATCAGCATCACCGTTCCAGCTAAATAAACATCTGCATAAACAGAAGGAGTTCAGAAGGGAGGTTGAAGTGAAAGAAATAAGCTGTGGCTGTCAGTAAACCTCAAGAGAGGAAAGGTGTTGAAATTGGACCATACCAATTGCTTCGACCAGCCGCAGAACCATCTGCCCAGTGTGGATACCTTGGACACAGCTTGTCCAGTAGATCTTATAGGCATCGACAATGTAAATACTACCCTGGAATCATCAACAAAGGTATGTTACACACAAACACATACATTTATATTACTTTGCGATAGCAAGATCGTAAGTTTCCAAAAACAATGCAAGATTCATTCAAGAACAGCAGATTGAAATATCCACTGAATTGCATTTAAAGAAGGAAAGCAGGTGGATACAAGCACTGTATTGTTTTGGCATAGTAGCATTTAATTGTCAGAAGAGACGGTATGTAAGAATGCTGATGGGTCTGATATGAATCTTGATGTGCTCCTTCAATACACTGAATCAGCAAAATTAAGAAATCACGGCACTTCTATTTCATTTTCTTACCATGTACTAACCACTGAAGTATGGCTGAAGAAAAAACCACATTCGTCCATAGTTTAAAGGTTTTAAACTTTTCATCCCTTGAAGCAATCATGCTGATCTAAGGTTCAACTGTGAAATCTCAGCAACAAGCATTCACATGGGGAAGAGACATGGAATGACTTCCAGTATCAGCATACGACCAGCTTGGGACTTCTATGGTGCATTAGGAGGTGGAAGGAGAATATACGTACATTCAGGAAACATAGCACTGAACCAGCAAGTGAACCTCCGATCGCTAGAAGTGCTAAAAAGCGGAAGTCGAATATCGCCTGCTCAGCAATGGAGGAGAAGGAGTGAGATATACCAGTAATTAATATAAATTTTGCAGTGCAGTGAACTTCTAAATGAATGGAAGATAATCGATGACATGATGAAACGTACAGAGCTCAGCAAATCAAAGGCAGAAATTGGAAAAGAGACATGCCCAGATGGAGAACAGAACAATTTATGACAGTAGATACTCATGGCTATGCCTTTATCTGAGCTTCTCCATCCCAATAGTGAAGCAGACATCCAAAATTATATTTGGTGAAATTGTTGAGAAGGATAATGCGACAAATCCTAACGAAGCAATTGCCATTTAACGCAACAGGTGTACCAGTTGGAGAACTTTCAGGTGAATCTAAAAAAGCTCAACCGGATAGTGGTAGATCTAACTCCACGATCAATAACCTCAGCAATCCATAACTTTTAACTCCGTACCTTTTCGACGGACGATTCTACGGACTGAATAAACCGAAGGATCGGGTTCCCGCCAAGGCTAGCGAGGCCGTAGTTGAAGCTCGAATCGCGAGGCTTGTCGGAGGTGGACTCTGGGAAGGACCTGGGCGGGTTATTGGACGACAGGACGGCCGGGTTCGAAGACAAGGAAGGCGGCGACGATTCGGGAGACGAAGCTGCTGAGCTCAGCGAAGCAGAGAGGCGAAGGAACCGCCGCCGCTGCCGCCCGTTTATCGATGGGCAACGATGGGTCTGTGCGGGCACTAAGAGTGGGGAAGCGCTGACAGAGGAGAGGAACGACATAGTCGAGACGAACAGAGCAGAGCAGGGGCGGAGCGGACCGGACAATAGAACAGTAGAACTGGGGGATATTAGTGATAATTTTTTATTTTTTCTATTTGTTTATATTTATTAATTGGGGGTGGGAGTGGCGGGTTAAATACCGGTATTTCCTTTTTCTTTTTCTATTTTTTTCAGAAAAGAAAATTAGCTCCGTCACCGACGGCAACGACGTCGTCGGATGAGGCCAACTAGGATGTACGACGACTAGTCAGCGACTCTCTCCCCCTCGAACGTTTATCTATTTTGACCGGTAGAGCAGATGCCAATTCCTATCGCCGCCTGACAGTCTCCTGTTTCTCGTATCCTTTGCCAGTGCAGTGTTGGTGATCATTAACGTCATCGCCATCCTTGAAAAGCTCCTGCAGCTCTACTCTGATGGAAGAACAAAGTACCCTTTAGAATCTCATTTATCCATAGAAACGGGAATAAGATCTTAGCCCCGTGAGCTTGAAACAATGTCCAAGAAGTACTCCAGAGTCCAGAATCTGCTGCTGATTCTGAGCTTGGTACTTTTACCGGCGGCAATTCAGTCAGCCCCAGAAGCCATAGAAGCTGTACTGCGTCGGTTAGACTCCAAGAGGGCATCTCCTTCCACTCAGCGGTTAGCCGCAAAAGGTGTTCTCAGCAGATTGCTTCCTTCCCATGCACAGAGCTTTGATTTCCAGATTGTCTCAAAGGTAACCCCCCTGCAGGGAAATAAATATATATAAAAAGAAAAAAGGCAGTTTGAAGCATTGACCGTGGTGATCCTTTGAATTCTCTTTGCTTGTCTTGTGCTCTGTGAAAGAAGTGAAGCCGGTGAAGTTTCAGGGAATTTTCTCGCTGCGACGTTATTATGTGTCCCATTCTACTAGCAGATATGCTTTCATTCACCTTGTCTGAGCTCTGCTTAACAGGATGTTTGCAGTGGAGTGAGCTGCTTTGTGATGAAAAATCACATTAACTCAAGCCGGGATGGGCATGAGATAATGTAGGTAAACTTATCTTAATTTCCATCCCTTGAATTCTGTTGATAGCGTGCCTTCTGGACAATGTTTTGAATCAGATGGACTTCATTATATGATTTCATGCCCTCTATAATCCATCCTTAGATATGGTCTTTCTTTCTGCCACTTGCAATTGCATTACTATCAGCTAAATGATGGGACCTACTAGCCAATGGATATCCTCATTCAGACTCCCTAGGGTGTGGAGTTCATGATATTCTTGATATTCCATTACATGGAAGATGAATGAATAGTCAGCAATCTCTTCCTTTTTGAGTTTTTCTGGACATGTTGTAACTTTCCATGTAGAATTGAAGGCACGACAGCAGTTGAGCTAGCGTCAGGTCTTCATTGGTACTTGAAGTATTGGTGTGGAGCTCATATTTCTTGGGACAAGACAGGTGGGATACAGGTGGCCTCTGTCCCTGAACCAGGCTCCTTGCCTCGTGTGAAAGATGGGGGTGTGATAGTTCAACGGCCTGTCCCATGGAATTACTACCAAAATGTTGTCACATCCAGTTGTAAGTCTAAATCCTTTATTCCCTGAATCTTCTCCTCTTGAAAGCTTGGATTATTGCTAGAAGTGTGGCCTATATTGTGCTGATTGTATCTTTATTTTGTGTTTTTGATGGTATTAAACTGAAACGATGCTCACTTTGACTCTGACATAATTAGTACAAAAGGATGATATCTCATGTACTTTCCAATGGCTTATGAATCAACTATGTCACCGTGTCAAGAGATGGCTCAAAGAGTCGGAAATCTTGTTTGTGAGTAAATGAATCAAGAAATTTTATTTCCTTGTATCCTATCTTTGATTAAGCATGGTACATGTTTTATGGGAGCTCACGAGTTAACGCAGAGAGTGTCATGCTGTTCATCGCAGATTCTTATGTCTGGTGGGACTGGAAGAGATGGGAAAAGGAGATAGACTGGATGGCCTTGCAAGGGATCAATCTGCCTTTGGCATTCACTGGACAAGAAGCCATTTGGCAAAAAGTTTTCATGGTAATCATCATCATCATTGTTGCCATCATGTTTCATACGACTATCTGTCATCCACTTTACGTTATGTTTTTCATACCTAAGTAGTATGTTGTCTTGCAGGATCTCAATATTACCGCAGAGGAACTGAATGATTTCTTTGGAGGACCTGCTTTTCTTGCCTGGGCTCGCATGGGAAATT
Organism: Sonneratia caseolaris; assembly: GCA_900006705.1. Classification (NCBI taxonomy): domain Eukaryota; kingdom Viridiplantae; phylum Streptophyta; class Magnoliopsida; order Myrtales; family Lythraceae; genus Sonneratia; species Sonneratia caseolaris. Next base: position 373,210 of record CXYZ01007891.1, read on the forward strand.
TGCATGGGTAGGAAGAGGATTTAAATTCTGCACGTTCTCATCTCTTTCTACAGTTTTTACCAAGGGGAATTTACAAGAAAAATATATATATTTTTGGAAAGCATATATCAGCATCAATCTGCTTATGATTTGTTTTGACGATTTTATTCATCATTCAACAGAAGTTTGGTTCCCCAAATGAGCTAGAAACCCTTCATTGTTCTTCCCAAAAACTTCTATCAACCATTGTTTGCGTTTTCTAGGTGGGGTGGCCCTCTGTCACAAAATTGGTTGGATCAGCAACTGAATTTACAGAAACAGATATTAGCTCGAATGTTGGAGTTAGGCATGACTCCTGGTATGCTTTTCCTCCATTAAAAAAAAAAGAATGATATTTGTAATTTCTCATGCTGGAATTTTTTATGATTCATGAATTGGGAAAAAATTATAATGATTCAGTTTAAGAGCTTCATCCTAAGAGAACAAAATGAAAATCAAAAGCTTAGGACATTTCAGTTATTGTACATATGCAGTAAAAATGATTGTGTATCAGATGGATTCTGTTCTCTGTATCAGTGCTCCCATCCTTCTCTGGGAACGTTCCAGCAGCATTGAAAAAGATATATCCTTCTGCTCATATAAGTAGACTTGGTGACTGGTACTTCACTTTTCTTGTTTTTGCTCATATCTGATCGGAGAATTGCTAGTCATGTACCTTAATTTGTGATTTGTTGAATTTCCTAACCATCTCCTGTTTGCATTAGGAACACAGTTGATGGAAATAAAACATGGTGCTGTACTTACCTTCTGGACCCATCTGACCCATTGTTTGTTGAGATTGGGGAGGCTTTCATACTGAAGCAAATCAAAGGTATATGTTCTTATGGTCTCTTCATATTGAAGATTTCCTCTATCTGTACAAACAAGTTCCAGCTTTAAAAAAAAATAATCCTACGCTGAATTTTTACCTGGTCAGCTGATTGCAGATACTGAATTTTCCATTCCCGTGTTGCCGAGTTCAAATACTTCTAAGTCAGCTACTTTGCTTAGCTATGCTAGTGATAGATCTATTTTATGAAGTGTTTTCCTTGTCTCATCATGTTCAAACTACTAAAGTCCTACATTTACTGACTGATTTGTTGATTACAGAATATGGAGATGTGACAGACATTTACAACTGGTAATGTGTTAACTTGATATGAGCATCTTTGTTTGGTTTGAACTGACAGAATATGCAAATTGTGCAGTTGGTTCACATTTGCGCATGCAAAAAGTTAGTATTATGTTGAAAAACCATGACTCTCTCGCTATGAATTGCTGATATTTGCATTTTCAAAATGCAGCGATACATTTAATGAGAATGCACCTCCTACAGACAATGTGACATACATCTCGTCACTTGGTGCAGCTGTCTACAAGGCCATGTCAAAAGGTGATAAAGATGCAGTGTGGTTAATGCAAGTTAGTTCCCGGGAGATCCTTTTTTTTTTCCATATTTTTGGTTTGAAAATCTCACATTATCTTCAAGAATCTCATAAAACTCGTTTTCTCTCTCTACAATCCATGAAGTGGATTCGACTGACAATTGTCCCAATTCAATGGGCAGGGCTGGCTCTTCTACTCAGACTCCTCCTTTTGGAAGCCACCCCAAATGCAAGTATGTATGTTTTCAACTGCATTACATTCACGAGACATTCTATACCTCCTGTTCTTGTCTTTAGTCTATGCTGGACTGGAAAATGTTCGGCAGTCGAAACTTCCTAAATCTAATTGTGAATTAAGAAACAATCATGATTATTGCAGGCACTTCTGCACTCTGTTCCACTAGGGAAAATGATTGTCCTGGACCTGTTTGCTGATGTAAAGCCCATATGGAAGACTTCCTCTCAGTTCTTTGGCACTCCTTACATCTGGTAGCACGCTCTTGAGCCTTTTCTGCTAGTTGTTTTCCTGTATCATTTCAAAGGTATCCTTGGATTTTATTGATATCTCCTATGAAAAAAGGTGCCTTTTGCACAACTTTGGAGGAAATATCGAGATGTATGGCGTACTTGATTCTGTATCTTCAGGACCTATCAAGGCTCGAACAAGTAAAAACTCTAGCATGGTATGCAATATATTATATGCCTAATGGGTAAGAGCGAATTTGTATTACTTAATCAATGAAACAAACTCAATCTCATTCTTTTAGGTGGGAGTTGGGATGTGCATGGAAGGAATAGAGCAAAATCCGATAGTCTACGAGCTAATGTCAGAAATGTCATTCCGTAGTGAAAGTGTTCTTGTCTCGGTAATTTGTTACTGTGTGATTTCAACTCACTTTCATGTTTCTACAATCTCCTTTTTTACTTGCTTTTGTTTTTGTAGGAGTGGATTAAGACTTACTCTCGTAGACGATATGGTAAGGCAGTTGATGAGATTGAAGCTGCTTGGAATATTCTTTATCGGACTATCTATAACTGCACAGATGGAATTGCTGTAAATACTTTAGAACTTTCACTTTCATTTTGCATTCATTTACCAATAAATGAAACTTACGTTTTTACCAAGTGTGTGTGATTTCTTGGCCTCTAAGATTAATGTTCTCTTTCTCAACTGTAGGATCATAATACTGATTTTATTGTGGAATTCCCTGAGTGGGACCCAACACCCTCATCTCTACCCGAATCCGAAAAGCGGGTCAAGATGCAAATGCCCTTTATGTTGCTCCGAAATAGACGTTTTCTGTTCCAGGAGACAGTCGCAGGTCTTCCTAAGGCCCATTTATGGTATTCTCCTGAGGATGTGATCAAAGCTTTAAGACTGTTCCTCGATGCTGGAAGTCAACTCAGTGGAAGTCTAACATATAGGTAAAGAACTGAGCAGGAAGATATATTATGTTCAATATATAAAATAAGCATTAGGAAATTGGAATCACTCTCCCCTTTGTTATATCACATTTTAACAGGTACGACTTGATCGACCTTATGCGGCAAGTGCTGTCTAAACATGCAAACCAAGCTTATTTGGATGCTTTGGTTGCTTATCAGCTGAAGGATGCAAGAAACTTGGATCTCCATAGCAGAAAGTTTGTTCAGCTGATAAAGGATATTGATAAGATGCTTGCATCTGATGATAATTTTCTTCTGGGCACATGGCTTGAGAGTGCAAAAGCTCTGGCTTCCAATCCAACTGACCTGAGACAGGCAAGACCAAGGAGCTATGCATTTTACAGTTTTACATTCAATGTTCAGATACATTAAGCCAACTCTATTTTGAGCTCGAATTCTCGAATACAATCCTGAGATTAGAAAGTGATATCTGTTCTCTCTGCTGTTCCAGTATGAGTGGAATGCGAGGACACAAGTGACCATGTGGTACGATAACACAGAGTTGCTTCAGAGCAAGCTTCATGACTACGGTAACATCTTCCTTTCTTTCACTCACATCTATCTGAAGCATGAGAGAGGAACGCAATCCATTTTACTGACACTTAACTTATCATCATTCAGCAAACAAGTTCTGGAGCGGTCTACTTGAAGACTACTACCTGCCACGGGCATCAACCTACTTCTACTACCTATCGAGAAGCTTGAAAGAGAACGTGGAGTTCAAGTTAGAGGAGTGGGAGAGGGGGTGGATATCATACTCGAACAAATGGCAAGCAGGAACGAAGCTTTACCCAGTGAAGGCACGAGGGGAAGCCCGAGAGATTGCCAGAGCATTGTACAACAAGTACTTCAACTGAACCAAAAGCCATTGATGGAGCTTCTCGTGAGCTCCAAAGCTATGGAATGAACACTGCCAGTTTCTGTAAACTGCTTACCAGTGCATTCTTCTGTTAATAAAGCGCACCATGGGAAAGAACTTGGAACATTGTGTTCTCGGCGCTGCCAAAGCCGCATCGTTGTCTGCATTCATCGCAGAGATGTCTATGATACTGGGATGCAGATCTGCACCGACCGCTTGTGCATATGGGACGAGTGACCGGAGATCACCCGGCCTGTCAAGCAATTAATATTTGTGATGTAAAAAAAACAAGTGAAGCAGCAATTAGGCAAGTTGAAAGCCTTCAAGCTTCTACAGAAAGCTATGTAGCATATTGCACATGGCTGGTAAAGCTAAATGGTACAGAGTAACCTAGGTGTTTTTTTAAAAAAATAATTACGGTAAAAAAAAACACCCTAAAATTCAAAATATTGAATTAAAAAATAAAAATAAGAAGAAATTGAAATCATAGTCTAAAAAACTCAACCGAACTAGTTGGTCCAACTGAGAACGGTCATTCATTCGGTTCGCTTCTTATAAAAAATTTAATTACACTTTTAATTAGGTCAATTCCTATTGAATTAATTGGTATTTGATTCGATTAGTGAATATAATTGAATCGATAATAAAATTAGTTAATTTAAAATTA
>CXYZ01007891.1:377738-410428 GCA_900006705.1 Sonneratia caseolaris
ATATCAATTTAACTTATAAATTTATTTTTATCAAAATTTTAATTTGATTCAATTTTAAAAGTTACGCGAAAAGATAAAAGGAGGAGGGGGAGAACGGCCGGAAATAGACGTTAATGTCTTGTCGGGGTTGGCAGTGAAGACAAAAGCATCTGATGACTGGCCAATGAAATTTGGTCAATTAGCTCATGAATAAATAATGTTTTCCTCCTCTGGGAAAAGAAAGACTTATTAAAAAAGAAGAAGAAATTTAGTAAATTATTTTTTTATTTAATTATATGGAGAAGATGGACGGTAAAGATTCCATCCACATTCCCCACAAGCAAGTGGAGGACTTATTATTATTATTAATTATTATTATTATTTGGGTAATAGTGAAGAAGAAGCTAGCCGCCTGATAGGTGCTATCTAGTGGAGGCTGACCCTCACAATAAATTAAATTAAATGCAATTTGAAAATAATCTTTTGTTGGCGTGTGTGTATATGTATATGCACACACGCATATATATTATATTTCTGTAATTTTTTTAAAAAAATAAATAGCAATATATAAAAAAATTGCATCTAGAAAAATCAATTAGTAAAAATGATAAATGATGGAGGAGGCTAGTGAACCTACGCTGCCTTCACGGATCGCGAGCATAGGCAACCTCAATTTTCACGTTAGTATATATATATTATTTATTTTATTTTATTTAATGGTGGACCCTTTTTATGGTACATTAAATTTTTTTTCTAATAATTAAAATATTAACATCCATAAGATTTTTATTGAAGGTGCGCATCATACCAGTAATACATATGATTCAACCCTCACACGAAATATTTTTTTAAGTTTACACCATACAATATTTACAAATTAATCAAAACATATTTTAAGGCTAGTTTAAGGTCGAGTATGAATTCCTGAAAAAATTCTTATTAATCCTTCAAACCTATAATTTGATTTTTAATCATTCATTTGGATTTAATAAAAGAACATAATTTAACTTTTTAATTTGATTTTGGGTGCAGGCTATTTTTAGGGGTTCGAAAATGACATTTTTTTTCCAAATAAATGAGCATAAAACTTTTGTTTTATGACAAAATGGGTAGAAGAAAATTCTGGAAGGCGTGAGTCAGTTCACGAGGAGAAAACCCGGCATAGAGATATATATATCTAGCCAAACAAATATCAAAGGTTTTCTTGGTAAATATGGAACGAAGCGGGGGTAGTTTTGGCAATAGATAAAAGAGGGGGTTTTGTCTGAATCCACAGCTCCCGGAGATGTGCGGCGAACATCTCACGCTCTCGCTTGTCATATTAGGTGGGAGCTGGCGGCTGACGCGGTTTGCCGGTTTCCGTTTCCCATCTTAAAAATAAATTACTGAATAAAAGAGATATAGAATGTTTTTGCACTGAAAGCCCTCCATCTTTTGTGTATTTTCGCAATCGGGGAGCTTTTGCTTGGCCTAATTACCCCAAAATGGCATCGGTCTAAACGTCGCGTGGCTTTCATCCAGTAGCATGTCAACGAAACGTACTAACAAATAAAATCGCGTGAAACATTCAATCGTCCATGTCACACGTTAATATTAATCCATCAATTTAACATAAGAAAAACGTTCAGACAAAAATAATAATTTAAGCAACCCTTCAATAAAAAAACTCTTAATTCAGTAAAAACTGCCGCCGAAGGTAACTATAAAGAACACTCATGATGTTTAGGAGATTATGTCAATGCATGTACTTGACTATTTTGTGCTCGCAGTCCGATAAATCATTTTTTACATATGAGATAATGCGATATGTTTGATCGATAATTCTTTTATATTGTCAATGCATAGATGGTTCGGTTCCGATTTAGTTTAGTTGAAACCGGATGATTGAAATTGCACATAGGTTATAATTCTGAATAATTATATATATGTGTGTATTAATAGAGAAGTTGATGTGGAGGTCTTACTTTTATGACACGTGAAAAGCATGCTGCGGTGAGAATGCAAAACATGGAGGGGTACGTAAGCAATACAGGAAAAAAGGGAGGACGACCGCCGAACGCGGAAGACAGTGATGGGGTGCAAAAGAGAAATTAAAACCAAAAAAAGAAAAAAAAAACCGTGCCCGAATGAAAATCGGAATTTTGACACTCTGGTTACGCGCGCGCGCGTGTGTATATGTATATATATATATATACACGCATCCTAAACTTAATAGAACGCCATAGATATACAGCTGCTCTCTCTCCATCGTTCTCCTCCTTCCTCCTGCGTCTGTCATGGACTCCCGCATCTGCCTGTGGGACGTCTTCTAGCATCAAATCTCTCTCTATCTGTCTCGTAAGTCATAAGTCGTCCTCTCCTCCTCATCCTCTCTCTCTCTGTTTTCTTTCTCTCTCTCTCTCTCTCTCTGTCTTTGTCATATTGCGAGAGGGAGGGAGGGAAGGAGGGAGATATATAATTAAGCAGATATATAAGATGGGGAAGTACATGGAGATGTTGGATGCCGGGGTGAGAATAGCGGCGAGGTTCCATTCCCACTGCCCCCAGACGGCTCGCCTCTACTACCACCCTCCGGCCAGCTCCGACCACCACCAGCAGCAGGAGGAGGACGGTGGCCCCGGCCACCACCAGCTCCTCCAATATGGCAGTGCTTATAATAAGGTTGGCGGTACAGGATCCTTACCTGCTCTGGTGGGCTACTGCGGCTGCGGGAGGGTTGACGCGGCGGAGTTCATCCTCCATTACTCGGTTTGAATCACGAAATAAATTTGCGGGGGGGCCGTCGGAAGACAGCGCACGTATTTCTCTGGGTGGACCGCGGAGTCGTGGAGAGGACTCGTCAAATCGTTGTTTGCCAGTTGTATGATTTCGGTTCCCAATTTTAATGGAAGCTTCCACTTTCCGATGTCTTAAGCAGCTCTACCAGCTAAGCAAGCTGTTCATAATCGATCAGACATGTTGGAGGAAGAGAGTCTAATATCTATATGAATTTCCCATAACGACTGGTGCAATCGGACAGTAGAATTTTCCTGCAATTAATGTTCCTTTTTTTCTTTTTTCTTACTTTCACCGGCCATTGCTAGACACATCACAGCAGCAGCACATATACGCTAGTTACATTCTTCATCCTCTGAGCCGCGTAGATTTTATTCAGTTGCGATACCCAGATCTGATGCGTGATCGGGAGTAAGAGATGACAGACATCGGTGTTCCCGGATTTGGATTTTGCCATGTCGGAATCGAATTTGGTTTTTTAGACTGCACAGATCTGCTGACTGTCAGTTATTGATTATGCTAAGGCATAAAAAATCAAGATGGGATGAGTCTTGGAGAAGAAAACGCAAAGACGTGACCCTCCAAAGTCTGGTACCAGAACTCCAAACAGGAATACTGTAGAGATATGTATGTATACGGGGCACATTCCAATCTGTGTCCGCAAGAAAACATAAGTGTGTGATTTTTTTTATGGTAGGGTTTGCGTGGGGAATCCCATTTCTGCGCTCTTCTCCACCTCCTCCTCCTCCTCCACAACAGTTTGAAGAATTCTTTTCAGCAACAGCAGTGACTTTTTAATTTAATATATGCACGAAGCACAATATATTACATGGAATTGAATTGTCGTGTCGGTCGGGGATATATTCATATATATATAGCACATACAGAGTTGAAAAAAAAAGAAGGAAAGAAAGGGAATTCCTTGTAAGCATACTCTCCTTATTTCATCTTTATTCTTTCTTTACTTAGACAATATATTGTATCATTATGATGTCCCCTACTACCATCCTCCGGCCAACTCCTACGAAGGGGAAACCTTGCGAATTTCCCAGCCGTTCTCCCTTAAAGGTAGGACGAAGATCGACCGCGTCTATATCCTCGGCAAATCGTGAGCTGTCGGGTTAAATTTTTGCCGTAAGACACCGTCTAGAGAGAGAGAGTATGAGCTGTCATAAGGGGCTGGAGTATCCGACAGCGGGTATGAAAGTGGCAACGAGCCAAAGACCCACCTGAGTAGAGTAGTCCTGACCAGATCAAAATACATAGACGTGGAAGGGAAGAAATTTTCCTTAATGTACCGGAGAGCAGTTGATGAAATTAAGGCATATTGCTTGACAAACGCATGGAAGGGAGAGAGACGGCCACAAAAGGCTGCAATCTGTCATTAATGGTGAGTCGGTAACGATGAGATGGATATCTGGTGGTCCAACGTCCTCAACTTTGAATGGTTCTCCTTCTCCACCCCAGATACTATTATTCCCTTCCAATTCCACCGCCCAAAAAATCAGAAAGGAAAGAGAGAGAGAGAGAGAGAGAGGAACAGTTTCTAATGGCGTCCTTAAATGGGCCACAAGTAACAGTTACCAACTCATTCATTATTCAAGCTCACAAAGTTCCCAGTCTCCCTTCCTGTGAAACTGGGTTAGCTCAAAAGCCGATGCTTACGTTTTCTTTTCTTTCTTTCTTTTTTCGGTAGGAGGGGGGCGGGGGTTCATATCTAAGAGAAATCAATTACCTTCAGGAGTAAGATGCAGCTTCACGTTACAAATCAAACTCCCATAGCATATACAGTCGGTGAAATCATGTCAGGTGTAATGGCCGGACCGATCGTACAGCTAGCACAGAACGGAGTGCTGCGCAATCACCATTCAACATTGGCATATAACTGCACTTGCATTCCATGGGGCCAAATGAACAGTGACAGAGCAATAATAACTTGGATAAAATACCGCTGCAGATCCACCGAGGAGTAACCATATAGCGGTACTGCCAGGAGCACTAAACCTGACCAGAATTCTCTCAACCCTCAGGCAGACAACCTAGTTTGATGGAATACGTAAAGCTGAACAATCACGGACAAACTGACAGGAACCTTGTCTTGCCAGCTGGCCGAGCCTTGCAGTCCCAGTGAAACACGTTAAACCAGTCAAATATCCGAGGTCTTGTCGCTGGCATATAAGCACATCACCAACTCTTAATCGGAACGAGGCTTACGCGCCACAAAGAAGTACATGGGCGTGAAAATTTCCCTCCTGAAATCATCAGTAGGTAGTTAATGCATCAGAAGCCAATGCTCTTCCATCTCTTAAAGAAATCCTGCTTCTATCATAGATTCTCAAATTTCCAATTTTGTGCAGAAAGAAGTCAAAAGCTTAACCGGGACCGTGCACTCCATGTTGATATCCAATTAATATTCAAAGAGGATAGGCCCACTGTCCCAGAAAATTTAGGTTAAACCCAAACTTAATATGGAGAATTTAGTTCGAGTATCATGAGAGTCCCCACCTTCCACCTTCGACTAGTCCTTCAGCCGCTTTTTCAAGAAAATCTTGGACCCTCTGGCTTCCTTTTGGAGCAAGCCCAACAAACTCAAGAGCCTTGACCTGCAGAGGAAACTTAAGTGGTAAATTGCTAGCACAGTCTGCACAGATGCCATGCCAGGAAGTACATTGCAATAGGAATTAAGACAAGCCGCTCTGCCAGAAATGATTATCTTGTTTTGCAGAGCAATGCATGAATAAACCGAGCAGTGTTCATGAGAAGCTTACCATGTTTCTAGTTATTAGACGTCCAAGAGCAGTCAGGCGGAAGCTACTCAGTGAGAAGTGGTTTGAATCCAAAGGCAAATACCAGGGGAGAGGTGAATCCACAGCGAGATCTTTCTCCCACAAAACCTTCACAGATAGAACTTGGGAATAAGTATTGCATCTTATCCATTCAAATGTCCAGGAAGAAAATTCTCTCACATATAATCCCACCTCAAAGCCGGCCCTCTTCAAAGCTTCCAGGCATTGCCCAGTCAACCTGATGTCTGGAAGGCCATTTCCAAGTTCAACTTCCGCCTGCATATGGCATTTTTTTTTTGTCACAATAAGACGGTGCTATATGTCCAAGTTTTAAGTACCACTGGGAAATTGAAGGATTACTTCCAACCTTGACTTTCCTGTGGTCTTGGTTCCCGGGATCATAAGAATCAGTCATGCACCATTCATAAGCAGCAAAACACTGGCCAGGTTTTAACACTCTGTAGATCTCTTTGTAGCATCCATACTGTCCAGATAAGGGAAAAATTAAAGAAATGGATGTTAGCATTAATGAGAACTATCTAACCAATACTCATTGATAACATGTTCAGGACCTACTGGCCAGGTGTTACAACAGATAGAATCTTTCAGGTTCACAAACATGTTGACGCCTTAGTGTAATAGACATACCGCATCGGGTGCATGGCATGTAGCTTCAATTGCATACACAGCATCAAAAGTATTGTCAGGAAATGGCAAATTCATGAAGTCAGCCTGCATCAACAAGAAATAGAAAACTTGCTGTGCTGCTCAATCACTTTAAAATTTTCATACCATCAAGGAAATTTATACAGCTAATTTCTAGGGGATATCAAAATAAAGCAGATGGGACTGCGAGAGGATTTTTCAAGAGAAATTAAAGGCTTCTTTGATAGCTTTTCATGGAAAATGTAATAATTTTATCAACCTTAACAAAGTTGCATGTCTTGTCCACTCCGGCTGTGCGGTTCATTTCCTATAGAATAAGCATTCGTTAGTCAAAACATCAGCAACAATAAACTCAGCAGCACAAAGAAAAAACATAGGATGAACCTTTCCCCTTGTTATCTGGTATTCATTGTTGTTCAGTCCCGTGATAGATGTAGAGCTATACAAATAATGAGATAATCAGTCCAATGCATCTAATTAAGGTTGAAATATATTTTAAACTGATATATTTCGTTTATTCCCATGAAAAGTATGGTCGTGAAAACCTATCATTGCATTCACTTCAGAAGAAGAGCCTTACTATTTATCTTTCATTTCTCCACAGAACTGATTTCCATTCCCGTGGAGATGTAAACGAAACATCATTTTTTCACTGTCAATTGACGAGCTAGTTTCTTATATTTTTTATTTTTCTAAACCTGAAAGTTTGTCCAAAAGTTCACCCGAATGAAACCTGCCTTATGCCTCCCAATTTGGAGGAAATATTTTATCATGGAAAAACACTGCACAAAATAAAATTCAGCAGGATCAATTCATCTTTTCTTAGTGCTAAGTAGAACAGCAGACAAGTGACCAGCGTGCACTGTTAAATGCTCATTCCCACAAATGGACCATACCAAAAAATGTCTTTGAAAGTCCTCACCAGAATAATTTCATAGAATACCACAATAGTATTACAGTTGCGACCAAACATTTAAGAAAGTTGACAATTACGGTACCATGGTGAATAAAAAAATGATAGAAAGATGATATTGAGGTAAACCTGAAACGAGCAATTTCTCTCATAGGACCACCTATCCCACATCCAACATCCAATACCTGAATGGGTCAGAGGGTGAAAAAAAAGGAAAACTGTTTTTGATAGTAGTCACCTATTTGGATAAACGAGCTCTCAACATTAAGAACTTGAAACAAACCCTATGCCCTGGTTTTAATTCTAGTTGCAAAGCAAGAAAGTGCTCATGTCTTTTAATGCTCTCCTTCAGGGATTCCCCTTTCCATCTGCAAGTAAAACTCCTTCAGAAATTGCGAAAGGATAACAAATCAGCCAATAATGAATGCAAAATGATGATGACTGTAGATAGAAACCTGGGTGCAAAATGAAAAGATTCTCCCCAGCCAAACTCATAGAAGCTGGTAACCAGATCATAATATTTGTTGACCTGAAGCAGTAATGAAGAATATATATCCTTTAGATGTTGGTGAAGACATAGATAATGTTCCCCTCCATCCAGTTAAAAACAAGTACCAAATAAGATTAGATAGGATGACAACACTGAGGCAACAAGTTGGCAGTCACTTCCTATTTCCACGTTATAAAATCCTTGGAAATCATTCATAAGGACAGCACATGTGACTGACCTAGATGTGCCCAATACAGAGGCTTTCAATACTTTNTTCCTATTTCCACGTTATAAAATCCTTGGAAACCATTCATAAGGACAGCACACGTGATTGACCTAAATGTGCCCAATACAGAGGCTTTCAACACTCTGCCTATCATTCAAATTTTAGTGAGGTTTGAAATACAGGACACCTACTGTCGGAATGGGACTGCAACTTTTAGAACAGCCAAAGACAATATTATGAAATAGTACTCCATTCGATCTACATTTTCTGAGTTTTGCAAAGCAATGGATTATACAAGAGACTATCTCTTCTTCTATTGTTTAACCACATGCACATTTAGAAGATTTTCAAAGTTAGTTGCAGGTCTCGAGAGCTATGGGAGACTCAGATAAACAACTTTTGCTGGCCATCAGCTCCTAGATGGGATATCTCTGCAGTCTACTATATAGAGGCTACCTTCTAAATTGCTATATAAATTGTATATCTCACGATCACAAATCTTCTCCTCTTGTCATTTAGAGTAGAATCTTAGGAATGCTTCAACCAAGGTTAGTGTCTATTCCTAAATCTTTAAATTAGATCATTGTCCTCAAAAGATTCTTTACAGTAGAGAGAAGTTCTTCGACTCTTGTATAAATTTTGTGTTTAATTGGTTACAAATGAAACTTTAACATTTGTCAAAAAAATAAAAGGACAAGGTGTTTGACGTAAAAAGGTTTCCTTACCATGTCGGTGTAATTACTTTTCCTGTCTTCCTCTTCGCCTNTGAATAAAAAAATGATAGAAAGATGATATTGAGGTAAACCTGAAACGAGCAATTTCTCTCATAGGACCACCTATCCCACATCCAACATCCAATACCTGAATGGGTCAGAGGGTAAAAAAAAAGGAAAACTGTTTTTGATAGTAGTCACCTATTTGGATAAACGAGCTCTCAACATTAAGAACTTGAAACAAACCCTATGCCCTGGTTTTAATTCTAGTTGCAAAGCAAGAAAGTGCTCATGTCTTTTAATGCTCTCCTTCAGGGATTCCCCTTTCCATCTGCAAGTAAAACTCCTTCAGAAATTGCGAAAGGATAACAAATCAGCCAATAATGAATGCAAAATGATGATGACTGTAGATAGAAACCTGGGTGCAAAATGAAAAGATTCTCCCCAGCCAAACTCATAGAAGCTGGTAACCAGATCATAATATTTGTTGACCTGAAGCAGTAATGAAGAATATATATCCTTTAGATGTTGGTGAAGACATAGATAATGTTCCCCTCCATCCAGTTAAAAACAAGTACCAAATAAGATTAGATAGGATGACAACACTGAGGCAACAAGTTGGCAGTCACTTCCTATTTCCACGTTATAAAATCCTTGGAAACCATTCATAAGGACAGCACACGTGATTGACCTAAATGTGCCCAATACAGAGGCTTTCAACACTCTGCCTATCATTCAAATTTTAGTGAGGTTTGAAATACAGGACACCTACTGTCGGAATGGGACTGCAACTTTTAGAACAGCCAAAGACAATATTATGAAATAGTACTCCATTCGATCTACATTTTCTGAGTTTTGCAAAGCAATGGATTATACAAGAGACTATCTCTTCTTCTATTGTTTAACCACATGCACATTTAGAAGATTTTCAAAGTTAGTTGTAGGTCTCGAGAGCTATGGGAGACTCAGATAAACAACTTTCGCTGGCCATCAGCTCCTAGATGGGATATCTCTGCAGTCTACTATATAGAGGCTACCTTCTAAATTGCTATATAAATTGTATATCTCACGATCACAAATCTTCTCCTCTTGTCATTTAGAGTAGAATCTTAGGAATGCTTCAACCAAGGTTAGTGTCTATTCCTAAATCTTTAAATTAGATCATTGTCCTCAAAAGATTCTTTACAGTAGAGAGAAGTTCTTCGACTCTTGTATAAATTTTGTGTTTAATTGGTTACAAATGAAACTTTAACATTTGTCAAAAAAATAAAAGGACAAGGTGTTTGACATAAAAAGGTTTCCTTACCATGTCGGTGTAATTACTTTTCCTGTCTTCCTCTTCGCCTCCATAGCAAGTATGATACTTCTCATATCTATATCAACAAAGACGTGATAGTAAAATTTGCAGGTGAAAGTAATGCAAGTAATTAAGGGTAAAAAAAAGAATTTAGAAGCTATTTTTCAAATACAAAGCCCCTTCATATAGTAAAATTGTAAAATACAAAACACTGCTTGCGATGAAATCAGGCGGGCCATTCAAGTTCTTGAAAGCGCATCATTGGAAGCATAGATTTCAAAGCCTTTGCTGGCGTGAAAATTGTGTATCTTCCAATACCAGGAATATGACTTCATCTTATTGTGCATAAAAAAGACTTGAAAAGAAAAGGACAGAAAAATTCAGACCATCTTCTACCATAAAGTTGTAATCAATAATCAGCCACCATGGTTCTATCTGATCTTGTTGATATCATCGACAAACTGAAGTGCTATTATTGGGTCTAACCATGTATTTCCTAGTTTTCTCTTAAACACACAGAAGTAGCTGGTTTTGAGATGATTGAATCAGAAATCAATGCGATGTTCAATGCTTCTCTCTTTGTACAGAATATTAAGCATACCAGCTCATGGTCGAACACCAAAGGTGAATGCGTGTGAAATTGAAAGCATAAACATGAACAATTGGACTAGGTGGAGTCAGTTCTCCTTTTAACCTGATGGACTGGGGCCGCATACGTACAATAATCAGAGAGCCAGAGAGTCGGAATCATTGTGAATCGTTTTCATCAATAGGCAGCGACATACGAATATAATCTCAGTCAATGGATGACAATTTTCATCGTTGTGGAGAAGAAAGGAACATCGTTCCCGCGAATCGAGCTGCACCTCCAGAACTAGAACGGATCTCGGATGTCTAGCATATCTCCGATAAGATGGCAAAAGATCTCAAATGTCGTTATATAGCCATGGCGTCATTATAAATCAGTAGCAATGTTCGTCCGCAACCCATAAAATATTGAAACCGGCAATTTTTAATCAGAAAGGACGAGAAGATCAACGCGAGCTGGCCGGTCTGAGAATTGTAGATTCGTATACTAGAGGAAATGTATGTCCATCTAGGAAGCAAGCACGGACAAATAGAAAAGACAGAGATCCGAGAGTGACGATGCATGGGGAGAATAAGCTAATGAGTGCGAGAAGAGAGGATGGATATCAATTTTCCGGAGGAGGACGTGAGAGTAATCGCATAAAAACCTCCGAGCAGCAGAGAAAACGGTGTAAGAAGGCAAGAGGTTCATTGAATAGAAAAAAAGGAACGACAGAGACGGAGTGAAAGTGTAGAATGTACACACTTATCAACGGCGGAGAGGACCTCGCTCTTGTCGATCTTCCCGCCGAGTCCAGCCGCCAGATCCAATGCTCCTGCCTTCGACATCTCGAGATAGGTGACAGCAGACTCACCAAGATCTAGCAAAGCAGGAGAAGAATCAGAAGCGTCAGCTCAGTCAGCGTCACCAGGGAGCACGCGCATTTCGACACTTTTCAGAGAGAGTGCAGAGGGGACATGGTGGAGAACTTTACGAACGGAGACGAAGGAGAACCTCACCGAGCACTCGGTGGTTAACGGAGGAACTCCGAAATAAGGAAAAACAGGGAGCGGCGGGAGAGAGAGAGAGAGAGAGATAGAGCTCCGAAGAACTCGGTGAGAATCCGTCCAAAAAATGAGAGAGAAGGAGAACGGAGAACCAGGGCAACGGGGCACGTGATGTCCAATGTTTTTTATATCCGCTCAGAGTGACCTGTAGAACTCTTCCAATCTGATCTCTCCTTTTATCAGGGATAGAATAGTCAATCACGCCATCGAACCGGTCGAGCCGATTTAGCCCTGTACTTGTATCAGTGATCAATTAATTACTCGTGCCAGCAGCAGCCTCAATCATCACCTGGAGTAGTACTTCACGACCGATCAAGTTCCTCCGGTGCAATTATGATAACCAGTGAAGTTCATTCCTCGTCTTCAAAAGTGGGCCCACTTATAAACACCCAAAACGTGATTGTCGACTTGGAATCCGGTAGTTGCTCTTGATGAGTTACGACACATTATTAAATTTATTGAGAGTTCATAAAAAATTAAATTTATTTTTATTTAAAAATTTAAGTTGATAGTAGCAATATCAACTTTCTTATAAATTTATAATATTTTATTATTTAATCGATATAGGATCGTACATCTCAACATCCATCCTCACAGACCAATGTGGTTAATTTTGTCATGTATCATTAAACACTCACATTCAATAACTGTCTGTGAGACGAGTATTCTTCTTCTTATATCAGACAAGGGGGACAACTAATTAGACAATTTTCTTTCATATGCGAGCTTATGTCAAATATCATGCGTCAGGCTTGTAAACTCAAGTCGGGCAAGGTGCGAGCCTACTGATTCTGATATCATATTAAATTTATTGTAAACACATGAGAGATGAGCTACTTAAAAATTTAATCATATGGGTGGTAATACCTAACGTTCTTATAAACGCACAACGTTTTATTTATTTAATCGATGTGAGATCGTATATCTCAACACCGATCGCTAAATATATCATATGCACGGTCGGCTGTTTTCTTTTTTTGGTTACTTTAAGTTCAACTCGGGCATAGTAGGTATTGATTTTACTGTATCCAATGAGTTTATGATATAAAATTCATTCAAAAGGCATACATTTTCAGAGTCATTTGTGAGTCTGTTGGATTTCGGTAGTGGCTATTTTGGGATGATCGGGATGAATCTTACACGTGAAACTGTTTTGGTATTTGAACTCCGGGATGAATCTTATGCATGGAACCGGTTTGGTATTTGAACTCGATGTGCGCTCCACTTACTTGTTATCCACTGGCTCACAAAATTGGATCCCGGTCGAATCTTCCCGGATAGAGTCTCTCTCCTCCTTAAAAATGAAGGGTAAAGTCTAAAGAGAGGAAGCCTTTATTTTTCAATTTACTCCCTCGAGAATGAGTTTAATTACATTTTATCCCCAATCTTTTGAATCTCTCCTTCTACGGAATCTGAGCAGACCTCACCTTCATAAGGTTCTTCGAGCTGTCCCACAAGATTAAATTCTCCATCAGTACAAGAATGATGATGGTTTCATCGACGATGATGGAAACTTCACTTTCATAAATCTAAAGTGTTTCAATAGTATAAGTTATTGAAAAGAAATTTATGTCATTCTTAAAGTTAATGGTAATTTCATTTTACCATACCCATTCAAATTGTAATTCCTACTGTTATCAAAGAATGTTCTAAACACGATGGTATTTGCTACTGGGGATGAAGGCATAGTCTGATCGGAGGTTTTATTTTCAGTGGATGAAAGTTAAGCATCAACATTGTCCATTTCCCTTTACATGAAGCTTGACTTAGCTTGGGTAGCCGGTGTACATAGAAGGAGGTTTGTCCCCCTATCGCCGAAGTGCGATCATGCAATCAACGACCTCGTGTTGCTAGTAGTATCATATGCAAGAATGTCCCAACAAAACAAAATCATCCAATTCCAATTTAAACAACAGATGATTTGATGTTGTGCCGTGTCTGAGCACGAGCTAATTGTTTCGTTTGGGTCGGCCTTGTAAGGAAAAGACCATACATCTCTCTTTGATTGAATTCTGAAACNCATAGTCTGATCGGAGGTTTTATTTTCAGTGGATGAAAGTTAAGCATCAACATTGTCCATTTCCCTTTACATGAAGCTTGACTTAGCTTGGGTAGCCGGTGTACATAGAAGGAGGTTTGTCCCCCTATCGCCGAAGTGCGATCATGCAATCAACGACCTCGTGTTGCTAGTAGTATCATATGCAAGAATGTCCCAACAAAACAAAATCATCCAATTCCAATTTAAACAACAGATGATTTGATGTTGTGCCGTGTCTGAGCACGAGCTAATTGTTTCGTTTGGGTCGGCCTTGTAAGGAAAAGACCATACATCTCTCTTTGATTGAATTCTGAAACCATTATTTTTTTTAATCATAACTTAACAAGACAATAACTTTCTTTTAGTTAGAAACTTTATTTGAAATTTTAAATGGATACCGAAATATCATAATTGTCAATAATTTTTCTTGATATTTGAATAGAGGGCCAACTCATCACTATGATTTAGCCCAAGTTCTAGTTAGCACTTCCCTGGTACAGGCAATGCACGAGGAGCAATTCTCTCATCCAGGCTGCTCATTCGAGTGGCCAAAGCATGTATGATTCAACCCAAGTTCTAGTTAGCACTTACCTGATACATACCTGCAAAATTTACTTTCGATCATTTCCGATTAAGCATATCATAGCCACAGAGATTAGAAATGTGATATGGGCAATTCAACTCAGTTCATTTCAAAATACATCCTGAAATCGTTTAATTCGATTACGGTTTGACTTGTTAAACTTAACTGCTAGTTTGATTACGGATTATAGTTTAGAAAAATCATAGACTGGCCTTGGTGCTGGGCCTAAGCGGGGTTGGTTCATGGTTTAGCCTAGTTCAAACCATGAACCATGGCCATTTTCTCTTGTTTTATTTATTTTTATCTAATTATTCAAAATGAATAAAATTTTAAGTTAATTTATATGTCTATACTTTACTTATAATCTTACACCATAAATTTACTAGTTATTTCATTTATATAAAATGAAATATTATATTCCTTGAACAAATATTAAAATTTGACATAGGGTTTTTGGCGGTTCAACTAATCTATACCTATTGTGTGATGATTCATACTAATTTCGTAATAGTTCTGTGCCATTTATAGATTCGTGGCAACTGTTCTTGTTGAATGGGCATATCTCATGGATTTGGCTCGTAACCAGCACTCTACCCAACGAGATTGACTATGTGTCGATTTTGAGACGGTCCAAGCAGGTTTCGATTTAACATCTCTCATGGAGATCCTGACCGAGTTGAAATCCACCATACAATTGTTGGAGGACGAGATCAACTTATGGGCGCACTGTTGGCTTTAACTTTGTTGATGTACGAGTGACAGCTCTTATCGATCTAGTGCTATTCAAGTATTTATCGAGCAGATCCCTACACTGTAATAATTTACATTGGATTACATAAAGTTAGTAGATGCTTCACCTGGCACGAGAGCAACTATGCCGAGTTTCGATGTAATTAATATTCAAAATGCGGTATTTAAAAAATTAGGCAACTACGCTCGATAGACCGGACCTTCCATCCAAAGCCACGGAAACCCGCCCNAAAAAAATTAGGCAACTATGCTCAATGGACCTTCCATCCAAAGCCACGGAAACCCGCCCAATTTCAAAATTCAAATTCAACAGATTACCGTTAGCTTAGGTCTTCAAATCACACATTCTCTCTCCCTCGGAAGGCCCCATTTCAAAACCCCATCCTCTTTCACAACCACAGTCACCGATCCTTCAATCAATCAGGAGCCTAGACACCATCTCTGTGTCTCCCTCCCCCTTTCCTCTCTCCCTCTCCTTCTCCATCGTTCTGAATCTGAGACTCTCGTTCTTCACTCGCCAAAAGGCCATGGCAGCGACCAAGAAACTCCCGTTGCAGAGCAGCAACGCCGTCAACGTAGCCCCTGCAGTCCCCGCCGGCCCACAGAAGACCATCGAGGAGACCTACCAGAAGAAATCTCAGCTCGAGCACATCCTCCTCCGCCCTGACACCTACATTGGCTCTATAGAGAAGCACACCCAGACCATGTGGGTCTATGAGAATGAAGAGATGGTCCACCGACCCGTGACCTACGTCCCCGGCCTTTACAAGATCTTTGATGAGATCCTGGTCAATGCTGCCGATAACAAGCAGCGGGACCCGAGGATGGATTCGGTTAAAGTCACGATCGATGTGGAGAAGAACCTGATTAGCGTGTACAACAGTGGGGATGGGGTCCCGGTGGAGATCCACCAAGAGGAGCAGGTTTATGTGCCAGAGCTGATCTTCGGCCACCTGCTGACGAGCAGTAACTATGACGACTCCGTGAAGAAGACCACCGGGGGAAGGAACGGTTATGGTGCAAAGCTAACCAACATTTTCTCGACTGAGTTTATGATCGAGACAGCTGATGGGAAGCGGCAGAGGAAATATAAACAGGTAAAATGGATCTGTTTGTTCTTCTTCACTGTATTGGCTAATGCGCTGTCACAGCAGATTCTTCCAATTGTTCGAAGAATGATGCCAATAGTGATCTTCCGACTAGTCTGCTTATGCCTGACCCAAGCATAAGATTGTTCAAGTTCATCTCTTGTTTTAATATAATTTGAAATGGTTCCTCTGTTAGCATCTCTAAAGATTATATTTATTATTTACATGGAGTGATATCTGTTGCTCGGAGGTTCTATACTTAGAGACAGGAATTTCATATTCGTTATGTGTAAAACAGTAAAATTGTTACATAACATAGACTAGTATGCTGGTTGATGAAGGTTTTCTCTCACAACATGGGAGAAAAATCTGAACCCACCATAACCAAGTGCAAGGAGGGTGAGAACTGGACCAAGGTCTCATTCAAGCCTGATTTGTCAAAGTTTAAAATGACGCATCTCGAAGACGATGTGGTTGCCTTGATGAAGAAGCGTGTGGTTGACCTGGCTGGTTGTCTCGGCAGAACAGTGAAGGTGGAATTGAATGGAAAACGAGTTCCAGTTAAGACCTTTGCTGAGTATGTTGGTCTTTACCTAAACGCTGCCACAAAGAACAAGCCAGATACCCCACTCCCGAGGTTTTTTCCTGCTCTGCTGCCTGCATTTCCTCTTCTTTTCGTCAACTTTGCTCTCTTACTCAATTCTTTCTGTTCAGGATAGAGGAGAATGTTAATGACAGGTGGGATGTCTGTGTTAGTCTCAGCGAGGGACAGTTTCAACAGGTACGTGGGAAGCAGTCCCTTTGGATATAGTTTGTATTGTTTTGTGGCACTGGCTGCTGTTGAAAGTGTAAAATATGGTCTTAACAGGTTAGCTTTGTCAACTCAATCGCCACGATCAAGGGTGGAACGCATGTGGATTATGTCACGAATCAGATTGCAAACTATGTGATGAGTGTCGTAAATAAGAAGAACAAGAACGCTAACCTTAAAGCTCACAATGTCAAAAATCACCTGTGGGTTTTTGTCAATGCTTTAATTGACAATCCGGCTTTTGATTCCCAAACCAAGGAAACCTTAACACTTCGTCAGAGCAATTTTGGATCTAAGTGCGAGCTTTCAGATAAAGTTCTGCAGAAAGGTATACTTTGTTTTGTTCGGTGATTGAGGGAATTGCAAGTTTGCATCAACAATTAAGATGAGATGTCTGCTCTGATTTTACTTTTCTTGCAGTGGCTAAGTCCGGAATTGTTGAGACGCTCCTCTCATGGGCCACTTTCAAGCAGAGCAAAGATCTGAAAAAAACTGATGGGTCAAAGAAAGAGAATGTTCGAGGGATTCCCAAGCTTGAGGATGCTAATGATGCTGGTGGAAGGAACTCTGACAAGTGTACCTTAATTTTGACAGAAGGAGATTCAGCTAAGGCTTTAGCTGTAAGTTGCAATGCTATAAAGCATAGCTTTAGCAAACTTTCATTACTTATGTTTGACGTGATATGGCTCTTGGAACTGGGTATCATGTAGATGGCTGGGCTCTCTGTTGTGGGCCGTGACCGGTATGGTGTATTTCCGCTTAGAGGAAAGTTGCTGAATGTAAGGGAAGCTAGCCACAGTCAAATCATGGACAATAAAGAAATCCAACATATCAAACAGATCCTGGGATTGCAGCAAAACAAGGACTATGATAGTGTGAAGTCACTGAGATATGGACATCTGATGATTATGACAGACCAGGTTTTCTTCTTTGACAACATCCTTATTTTCATTTTAGCGCTTTGCTAGTTATAATAATATGAATCTTTCTCAGCTATATTGATTTATGTTTGTGCATGTACAGGATCATGATGGTTCTCATATCAAAGGCCTGCTGATTAATTTTATCCATTCATTCTGGCCATCATTACTAAAGGTTCCATCATTCATGGTTGAGTTTGTTACTCCAATTGTGAAGGTTTGTAAGCATTCTAAGAGCATTATTCGATGATCTGGACAGATGATGATGAGGGCGTCTGATCTTTTCTCTCTCTTTTTTTTACACTGACAAATTCCAAAATTTACCCGTGCAGGCTACTCATAAGAATGGAAAAGTGCTATGCTTTTATACCATGCCAGAGTATGAGTCATGGAAGGAAAGTTTGAGGGGTAATGCAAGTGGGTGGTCTATCAAGTACTATAAGGTTGGTTTTTTTGATTGGGTTACTGTCTAATGTTACACTGTCAGTCTTTTGTGTTTCAAATGCTAAAATGCTATCTCTGCAGGGGCTGGGAACAAGCACATCAAAGGAAGGGAAGCAGTATTTCCAAGATCTTGGCAAGCACAAGAAAGATTTTGTTTGGGCAGATGAGAAAGATGGAGAAGCAATTGAACTTGCATTCAGCAAAAAGAAGATCGAAGCAAGAAAGAATTGGCTTCGCCAATTTGAGGTAAGCACACCAAACTTAGTGCAGTATTGTCCTAGAAAAGTTCCATGCCCATAGCATTCGGTTAAAATCCAATTATCTTGTCATTTTGCAGCCTGGCACGTACCTTGATCAGAAGGAGAAGCGTATAAAGTATAGTGACTTTGTAAACAAGGAGCTCATACTATTCTCCATGGCGGATCTTGAAAGATCAATACCTTCGATGGTTGATGGCCTTAAGCCAGGACAGAGGAAGATACTCTTCTGCTCTTTCAAAAGGAACTTCGTGAAAGAAGCAAAAGTTGCTCAATTTTCTGGTTATGTATCTGAACATTCAGCTTACCACCATGGTGAGCAGAGTCTTGCTGGCACCATCATCGGTATGGCCCAAGATTTTGTTGGAAGCAACAATATTAATCTTCTTGTGCCAAGTGGGCAATTTGGGACCCGAAATATGGTGAGGACTTGCTCATTTTTTCATGTGTATTGGATAAGCATCTTCTTCTGTACGGTATTGTTAAGTTTCTGTTTGGCAATTTTTAACAGGGAGGAAAGGATCATGCCAGCCCAAGGTACATATATACTAGTCTGGCACCCATAACCCGGTTCTTGTTCCCAAAGGATGATGACAACCTTCTCGACTACTTGAATGAAGATGGCGTATCTATAGAGCCCACTTGGTAATTTTCTTTCCACATTTGTGACAGTTTGCTAGTGCTTCCGGCGAGGATTTTGCAGAGTGAACGATTTAGTTATTGATTTTTTTTTGGCAGGTACATGCCCATTATACCAACTGTCCTTGTCAATGGTAGTGAAGGGATTGGGACCGGGTGGAGTTCGTACATTCCGAACTATAACCCAAGAGACATCATAAATAATGTTAGACGTTTACTAAATGGAGAAATGACGGAGTCTATGGATCCTTGGTACAGAGGATTCAAAGGAACATTAGAGAAAACTGCAACAAAGGAAGCTGGAAATAGCTATACTGTCTGTGGGATAATGGAAGAAATTAATGAAACTACCCTGAGGATCACAGAGCTGCCGATTCGCAGATGGACCCAGGATTATAGAGAATTCTTGGAATCTCTAACAGTTGGAGATAAAGATAAAACCAAGGAGCCATTTATAAAGGTAATTAATTATTCCAAAGCTGATGGTTGCTTCAGGTTAGGATTGTCTTGAAAATCTCACTTATAGCAGATGACTTTGCTGGCTGCAGGAATTTAAGCAATACAGTGATGATATATCCGTGCATTTTGAAGTTGTCTTGTCAGAGGAGAACATGATGATGGCAAAGCAGGAGGGTTTGCTGAAGAAATTTAAACTCATTTCGACAATTAGCACAAGTAACATGCACTTATTTGATGCGAAAGGCGTAATTAAGAAATATGACACTCCTGAACAGAGTATGATCTTAGAAAGGAACTTCACTTTTGTTATTGACCTGTATTCTTACGCTTGATATATATCTAATTGCAACCACTGATTCTTCTGACATTTTTTCTCCTTTTCAGTTCTCGAAGAATTCTTTCCCATGAGGCTTGAATTTTACGAAAAAAGGAAGGTAGTAAAGGAGGAACTGAAAATTAATTTAGACAATTTCTTGGAAAAATTAATCAATAATGTTTTAATAATGTAACTTTTGCAGAAATTTCTGCTGGACAATCTGGAGCTGGAATTGTTGAAGTTGGACAACAAGGTTAAGTTTATCCTAGGTGTTGTGAATGGAGAGATCATTGTGAACAACAGAAAAAGGGCCGAACTGTTCCTGGAGCTGCAACAGAAGGGTTTCACCCCTTTCCCGAAGAAAACTAAGACTATTGAGGCAGTAGTTGCTGGAACCTCCGAAGATTCTGAAGAAACAGAAGATAACTCTGAGAATGCTGGCTCCAGAGAAGTAAAGGCGAGTGATTATGAGTACTTACTGTCCATGGCTATTGGAACTTTGACTCGCGAGAAAGTTCAGGAACTTTGTGCTGAGAGGGATAAGATGTTGGGTGAAGTTGAAGGTTTAAAAAGTTCAACAGCAAAGGATTTATGGTTGAAAGATCTGGAGGCTCTCGAGCATGAACTTGATGTATGTAATTCACAATCCCTTCAGAGCTCATTTGCTGCTTTATTAACTTCATTGTCTAATGTAGTTTGCTCTTCTGCTTCAGGAACTAGACAAAAGTGATGTTGAAGCAGATGCAGCTAGAAAGGTGCCAAAGTCCAGAGTTCCTAGTGCAGCTGGTGTGAAGGTTTCCAGGCAACCTCCAAAAAACCCCCAGAAAGTTACTAAGAAGGTGACCAATCTTGAAGCTGTTGGAGAAACTTCGGAGATGCCATCAACCAACAGCATCTCAATGGTAACAGGTAAAGCAGAAATTCTAATTATCTTCTTGAAGAAATAGAAAATAAAACCCTTCCTCTACTTCAAAGGTTTCATGATATACTTCATGAATTGGAGCGCTAATCAGTCGTTGCATCAGATAATGCTGCTCCTGTTGTGAAGCCAAAAGGCCGAGGTGCAAAGAAGGCCCCTGCTGCAGCTACAAAGGTCTGATGTGACCAACATTTCAACCCAACCAACACAACTTACCTAATAATAGGTGATTATTCTGCTGATATCTGAATTCTTTTGATGTTGTCAGAAAAATAGAAATGCCACAATCTTGGATGATGATGACGATGATGAGGAACTGCTGGATCTAAAGGAACGGCTTGCTCGATATAATCTTGAGTCTTCCCCTGAGAACTCGACCGGTAATCCACTCATTCTTCTGTCCTACCAAAATAATCTACTGGAAGAATGCAAGTTGAATAATGTTCTAATTTTCAACAGCCATGGACGTTGAAGTGCCCCAAGTACCAGCAACAATCAAAGAACCAAGCAAAAGAGCTGCTGCAGCAAAGAAGGCAGTGATAGCTCTGTCGGAGACTTCTGATGAAGAGGGTGGAAAAGATGAAATTGGTGACGAGGATTTCGAGGTAGAGCCTGTTAATTGGAAGAAGGATGGGAAGAGACCATCTGCGGCAGCTTCAAAGACCAGAAAACCTCCTGCAGCAACAAAAAAGAGGGGTCCAGCAAAGAAGTCAACTGCAGGACAGAAGCTCTTGACTGATATGCTCAAGGCTCCAGAAGACTCAGGGATCTCACCAGAGAAGAAAGTGAGAAAGATGAGAGCCTCTCCTTTCAATAAGAAGAGTAGCTCAGCGGTGGGTGGGAACTCCCAGGAAGATGAATCTGAAGAGAGCCTGGGTTCGAATGAGGGTGAGGAAGTGATTGTGGTTCTCCCATCAAGAACTACAAGGCCACAGAGGGTGAACCAGAAGAAGAGATACGTGATAAGTGATTCTGAGACTGAGGAGGATGTTGCTGATGACGATTCTGACTTTACTGAAGATGAAGCTTCTGAATGAGTTCCCTTTCAGCCTCTGTGGAAATACTAGTTTGTCAGTCATCTGTTTTACAATGCACTTCATGCTTAATTCGCATTAGCAACTTTAGGACTTGTCATTTTTATAGCCATGACCTGTATTCATCAGGGCGTTGAGATTGACCATAGCTGTTCTGATTTGAACATCTTATATGAGAGACATTAATTCACTCTGCAGCTTTAATTGAGGAACTTCACCGCTGAGTATTCTGATCAAAAGTAAGTCCATGCATAATTATATGCTTAATACCAATACAGTAGAAGGGGCAGAAGTCCCTGTACAGATTCTGGTTAGCTATAGCAGTGAAAATGGAAAATGAAAGCTAAAAGAAATGATATGCCTACATAACCGGAGGAACCAAATTGGATTAATGTTGGAGCATGACATGTGTTCTGTTCTCTCACCTGAGTAGTAGTACTGTCTAAATCATAGTCAAACTGCAGGACTTTGCTTTGTGGCTTCGATCTGCAGTGACAGATTCTTCTTGTCTGTACACTTCACACTGTGAAGTGTTGCTGATGTGCTCTCTCTGGAGCCTGCAGTTCTTTGGGCTTCTTCTGTTCACGCATTTCTTCAGCCCGTGTAAGGCACAACTTAGAAATGCTAGATGCATACCCCTCGCCAATTTTCAAGCTTTTGGCTATTGCAATGTGCTTTCTGGCTTTACTCTTCTTGCATACTGGGCTCTGCTTGTTTGATTCTAATAATGTTGTCCAGTTCATTGAAAACTGGCTTGCTACCTATGCAAATCTGTGGCCGAGGTAGCCTTTATCATCCCTGATCAGCTCCAACATCTCCATTGCCAACCAGGACATGGTGGAGGAGTGTTCCTGTGTCTGAAGAATCACTCGCTATAGTCAAATAAAATCTNTAGAGTGTTCCCGTGTTTGAAGAATCACTCGCTATAGTCAAATAAAATCTTCAATGGCAACTCCAGGTGGAGTGCGTGACATACTTTGCTTTCAGGCGCAACTAAAATTTCCAATGGCAGCAGAACTATAATTTGTCCATTGTAAGCCTTCTGCAATAGCATAGTGGAGGGAGGAACTGTGTACAGAGGGTATACAGAGCCTGGGAGAAAATTGCGGAAGACATATGTTGTTAAAGAGTGACACTTTGTGTAAATTTGCTCACTATGATTCCTTCCATTAGACCCCTCCAAACGTTGGACGGCCATCAACAGATTTTTCAAAGTCCATTTCAATCTGAGTTAAGAGAGTAGTTTGGGACATTGGAATAGTGCCCTGAGCCTGGGCTGAAAACAACACAATTTCTTGGGGAATAGATTTCTCGATGGCAACATCAATTTTGACCATACACTGACTGAGCCTACCAGGAGAGCTAGCGAGCCAGCNATGGAATAGTGCCCTGAGCTGGGCCGAAAACATCAGTTTTCTTGGGGAATAGATTTCTCAATGGCAACATCAGTTTTGACCATACACCGACTGAGCCTACCAGGAGAGCTAGCGAGCCAGCACAAAGACTTCTTCATCATGTAAATATCGAGTCCTACATGTACCATAGTTTGTAGTTTCACTAACCATTTACGGCAAGGCTTTGGAACTGTTTGCTTGTATGGACTAGAGAGATTGAGTAGAGAGAACTGCAGCTCAGAGGTAGTTTAAAGAAGAACATGGGAATATATTAGATCATAGGAAATTAGATAGTGATTCCTTCAGTCTCTTTGTGATGGAAATCACAAAGANCCATAGGAAATTGGATAGTGATCCCTTCAGTCTCTTTGTGATGGAAATCACAAAGATTAGTGCATTTGAGGATATGGCCGATCTTTCCATCATTAGATCCTCCTTTTCATACCCATTGGATGGCTTATCTGCTAAGCACACCTGTGGCCTCTGCAATGTCATCATATCCCCAGAAAGACAAGTCCGGTCTTTCCCAGTCTTCATACCAGCCACTAAGATCAGATCATGATGGGGAGTTAAGGGCTAAAATTTCACTAGAGCAGTATCTGTAACTGATATTCCAACAACCATCAAAGCTAAGAAAAAAAGTTTCTGCACATACTATTGATAGAGAGANCGATATTCCAACAACCGTCAAAGCTAAGACAAAAAGTTTCTGCACATACTATTGATAGAGAGAAGTGCCATTCAATATGTCCTTTTGGTTCAATCACAACAAAGATTTTAATGACAATTGGTTTGCCAACTTTGTGACATCCATTTTAATCACGACCAATTCAGTTGCCGGAAAAGAAAGGGGAAAAGAGAGAGGGAGCAGGTCCCACAATTAGACAAAACCAACACCAGCTGACAGTCTCTTGGGCACTTCTCAGTAAGCTCTTGAGTGTCTGGCCATCTCCGCCTACAGAAGAACAGGAGTTTGAAAATCACACTCAGTATTAAACTAATAATTTCTCTGAGCAGCGAAGCAAAAATGATACTTCATTATAAATCAAATATCGAAGCCTTATCATCCTATGAGTAAGAAGGTCTAATGGCCCACTGATGGGGTTCACCATGTACATAATTATAAACCATGCAGCTAACCCAAGTGAATACAGTTTTGGATTTCAACAAATACCTTCCACAGCAAAGCCCTAAAGAATTCTAATTGATGGACTAATAGACATCTAAGATTTTGATAAGGAGAGATGTCACACCTCAAAGGAGTTCCTCAGATGGTCTAGTTCCTTGTCAAGGTCATTAATAGCCTGGTTATATGCCTGCATGGGTGAGGACTGGCTGGTCGTGTGGATCTAGAAAGACCAAAATCAAATCTAGTCAGAGATGAAGAACGAAAAGGCATCATATATAAATTGAGACACTAGGCACCTTGTACATCTCACTTGATTTCCTTGACAGAGAAAGAGAGAGAAGAATGGGATAGCAAAACAAGGAATGTAGAAACAAGACATTGAGATACAAGAACGGATCGAACATTCGACATTCAGGATAGCCAAAAGATTACATCCTAGGAGCCACCAAGAACTCCTTGCACATGAAGGATATGATTCAGTTTGCAAGTATGGATTGAGTTTTCATGGTACAATTGGTATAACACGTTAGCCCATTTTCAAAGACACCTTCCAAGGTGTTAAAGAAACGATCATGACGACAGAATAAGGAGAGCCTATCATGCTCAGAGAACACACCAGTGCCACCATGAATACACAGGTGTACACAACACGATAAAGTACCGATATTCAGGCATGCACATCAATGGCTGAAGATCACAGTATAGGAAACAAAAAGAAAGGAGGGAAATTTGCTCACCCTGACGATGATTTTGTACTGGAGTGGGTGGGGAAGCTTGTAGCCCGCAAAGAGGACGTTCTCATCCCTATGTAATTGCCTGTTCAAGCACCGTTGCCGTTCATCAACCAGGACACAACTACCCTCTGATCTGAGCTGAATAACAAAAGCAGAAATACTACATGAATCAATCAACTTTAGGCTAAACAAGGAACGCCGTACATGCGGAGAATGTTTCCAATGGTGTGGTCCTCTCGCTCAATGGTGAAGGACGCCGCGTTGATGATCTTCGTGTCCCTCTCGTATGAGACCCTAGCAAGCGTCGGACGGACATTTGAGCAGAGCAGCAATCAAGCAGAGGGCCAAGCAAGACAGACGGCTACTTAGACGGGGGAGAAGAGGGGGAAGATGCGACGGAATACTCACTTCTTGGTGCCTTCTGGCACGACGAATCGCTCGTAGCGGTCGGGCGCGTTCATGGCTGCCGCTCGCTCCTCTCCTCTCCTCTCCTCTCCGCTTCGCCGCTGCGACAGAGCCTCGGTGGTGAGAAATGCTGGTCTGGCCTGGTCTGATAGCGGTATTCCAACGACGTCGTTGTTACCCTCCTTGAAGAAAAGAAAAGAAAAGAAGAGAAAATTAATTATTTAATTATTATTCACTAATAATAAAAAACGGAGAGGAGGGCGGATCCATCATCCATCAGGTCAGGTCAGGTCAGGGTCAGGGCTGCCGATTGCTAATCGTCCCCTTCCCTCGCCCTCCCAAANCGAGAGGAGGGCGGATCCATCATCCATCAGATCAGGTCAGGTGAGGTCAGGGTCAGGGCTGCCGGTTGCTAATCGTCCCCTTCCCTCGCCCTCCCAAAAAAACCCAAAATAATTTCAAATCCAAAAATCCTCTGCCCAACGCCACGCCCCGACTTATGGCCTTTCATGTAGCTTGCCCAATTACATGGTACGTCTCTTCTTCCTCTTCGTCTCCTCTCTACTCTGTACTGCCCCCCTCCCTCCCTCCCCCCACTCGAGCTCCGTTTTAGCTTCTCTCTCATTGTCGTGTTGGGTTTCTTCTGCAGCCGCCGAATCTGCTATTGCTCCCTAGGGTTTCCCCGCAGCCTCCAGACCGATGCCTCCAAGGACCAGTTTCTGCTCCAGGTCTCCTCCCTCCAGGACTTCCTCAGCGATCCCTGGGGGATTAGGGCTCACGAGGCCACCGCTACTGTCCAGGTCGCTGTCCCCAAGGTCGTACCCCCTCCTCCCCCCCCGCCACACCCCGCCGCCGTCGTCGATGCCTTCGCGGGACTTTCCAGCGCCGGCCGCGCCGATGGGGTGGACGATTCCTTGGCCGCCGTCTCTGCCCAGGCCAAGCGCGCTGCTCTGCAGAAGAAGGCTGCCGCTGCTATGGTGGCTGCTGAGGACTATGCGCGGCGCTTTGAGTGCGGTGATCTGGTGGTGAGCGTCCTGCCCGCTCCATTTTGAAATGCACTCCCGCGTCTTTGTTTATCTCCTTTCCCTTTATACGGTGTGAAGTATAGTTTTTTATTCGCTGGGTACACTTGCCTTGTCAGAAGGTTTGATTTTATGACATTTGTTCAGCTTCAATATTGGTTTTGAATTGACACAGAGTACTCCATATGTTTAATACTCGAAATTGGGGTTTTTGAGCCCGATATTGTATGCATGAATCTTTCCCTTCCGGTCAAACAATTTACTTTTGACTGTTCGTGCGTGATATTATACCATGTCCTGTGATGTCCCATCTGGCGCCTACTGAAGAATCCAGCATTGCCTACTATCTATCTATCCCTGGACCAATGGTATATATGTTTTTTTGGGGTGCAGGATGCCTCTGGAGATATTGTGGAAGAGCATGGCCAGGGTCAATCCAATTCCAAGGTATTGTGTCGGATGTGTCTGTTTGGAGAAACTGAAGGGAGTGAGAGAGCAAAGAAGATGCTCTCTTGCAAAAGCTGCAACAAGAAGTATCATAGGAGCTGCCTGAAGAATTGGTCTCAGAACAGGGGTATCATACTTGTCAGTGAGAACTACTTATATGTGTTCCCACAAGCTCTAATTTTCTCATTTATTTGCCCCATTGCAGATCTTTTCCACTGGAGCTCATGGACGTGCCCCTCTTGCCGAATTTGTGAGGTAACAATGAAATTCTGTCGGTCCGTGGCTTAATGGAAACTCTTTAAACTTCTTGTCCCTTTGCAGTGCATCTTCCATGGTTTGGGGTCCTTCACAGCTTGCTTTTTTAGAGCAGTCATGCAGCTGCAAAGTGCCTTCTTTTGCTTTCTGGTCATCTTGATTGTTGAGATTTTATGACTCTGTAGTAGGATCATATGCCTTTTCTGGAATCATACTGTCTGATTTCATAAGAAGAGAGCAAAATCTATCTATCGATTTGGCTTTCCTTCATGCCTTTGCTTTTCTAATGTTGATCATCATCTAAGGAATTGAATGTGGTCCATTTCTGAAAATGCTAGCCCTTTTTGCTAATTGGATTATCAAGATAAAAGCATAATTTTTTGGGATGATTTTCTTCTGTTGCTTATATTCAATTGGATAATCAATCTTAGCTGCAGAAAATACTCTGACATGCTGCGGTCATTACATCATGCTTGTTTAGCTGACATGCTGCTTGCTTCTTTGCTTTCCCTCAAGATTTGCCGGAGAACTGGAGATCCAAAGAAATTTATGTTCTGCAAAAGGTGTGATGGCGCATATCATTGTTACTGCCAACATCCTCCACACAAGGTGGGAGTCTGTGTCTTTCATGCTCTTCTTGTTTTCTGACCTAATAAGGATATGATGCAATAAATACGCCTTTTTTCCTCTTTGGAGTGTGCAGAATGTTAGTTCTGGACCTTATCTGTGCCCAAAGCATACAAGATGCCACAGTTGTGGATCCAATGTCCCTGGAAATGGTCTGAGCGTGAGGTACGGAATCATGTTTTGTAGCAAGATAGTGGTGGTGGTTATCTCTGTTGAAGTTGATTATGATCTTTCTTTGTGATCTGATTCTTCTTTTGTTGCATATTAATGGTCACTTTATATGTTAGGTGGTTTCTTGGATATACCTGCTGTGATGCATGTGGAAGATTGTTTGTCAAGGGGAATTACTGCCCTGTTTGTCTGAAGGTAATGGTGATTCAAGGATTCTGTATCTGCCTCCCTATTTTTAGTGGGTTTTAGAATCTAAGATAAAATGTAATGAATGCTGCACCCACTAGCAATTCATGTAGGTTATTACTGGATTATTCACTCAATTGCAGGTATATAGAGATTCAGAGTCAACACCAATGGTCTGTTGTGATCTTTGTCAGCTCTGGGTTCACACTCACTGTGATGGCATTAGGTTTCTCACCCGTCCCTCTCTCTCTCTCTCTCTCTCTCTCTCTCTCTCTCTCTCTCTCTTCTTTTTTTTGATACATAGTTTAAAAGCATGTGGTTTTTTTTTACCTAGATGCTGCTGATCTGTCTTCAATCTTTTTAAAAATATACCAAATGTATAAGCAGTTTCTCATGTAAAACAATGTTTTGGTATATATTCATGCCAGTGATGAACAGTATCTTCAGTTTCAAGTTGATGGGAATCTTCAGTATATTTGTGCTACGTGCCGTGGAGAGTGCTACCAGGTTAAAACTACCCTTTTCCCCCCAAAATATCCTCATGCTTTACTTTTTGGCACTTCTTTCATTATGAGTCTTTGCCGATAATTATCTTTTACTCTCAAATCCATGATTTCAGGTTAGAGATCTTGAGGATGCTGTTCAAGAGCTCTGGAGAAGAAAGGACAGTGCTGATAGAGATCTCATTGCCAGCTTGAGAGCTGCTGCAGGGTTGCCTACCCAAGAGGATATATTTTCTATCTCACTTTATTCAGATGATGAAGAAAATGGTCCAGCAACTTTGAAGAGTGATTATGGGCGGTCCTTGAAGTTCTCTCTCAAAGGTTCAAGTGACAAAACACCTAACAAGAGCAAGGAGGGGAAGAAATCAAATAAGAAGAAATTTAAGAAAAAAACACATGAATCTTCTACAGTTGGCACTGCTGAACCAGACGAAAGTTTTGATCCACGTCATGATGTCCTATCCTCTGTTGTTAACATGAATGATGGCAAGAAGGATGATGTCCGATTGCATAAAAGTGGAGTACCAGAAGACGTTGCTTTTCCTGTGTCAGGCAATGTGGGGGATGGGGAAGGTGTACGCTCCATGAATCAGCCGGGGGTTGTGAAGAAAAAATTTATTGATGAAGTTGCTGCTATAACGGGGGATAAGAAACCCAGGGTGCTTCATATCAAGAGTAGTAAGCCTCAGAATGTGGACAGGGGGGCTAATGCTGGGAAGGTTGGCATTAAGTTGAAGCCTGTGAATGAAAAGAAGCTGGTGATACATTTAGGTGCTCGAACCCGGAATGCTACTAATTCTCCACGTTCTGATGCTTCTAGCTGCCAGAAGGAACATGAATTGTTAGCTTCTAATGGTATGCTAACTTCCATCATCATTGTATTTTTTGAAGCATGTCAGATAAATGGTGCCAAGTATTATACTCTCATCTGTTTTATGTTTGTGAGCAGGCAGTGATGACATAACTCAGCTGAGAATTAATGATAGATCAACTATGGATAGGCATGATGGGGCAGGTAAGCCTCGTGATAGAAGATTATTTTATGCATGTTTATGGGCAGTCATAAATGTCTTCTGATGTTTAGGGTTTCATTATGTGATGTATTCTGATAACAATCTGAAAATATTGCTTTCTTGCCATTTGCAGCAGATGGTTTTGATCTCTCCAGCCCGTCAAAGGTAATCAAGACTAGTGGTAAAGAAGGAAATCTGATGAAGCTGGGGAAAGTTAGATCTGATGCATCTGATGTAAAGCCAAGGTCTAGTGGAGGTAGTGCTGATGCAGAAGATAATAATCCTCCAGAGCACCCACGGATTGTATTCAAAAGAAGAAGCGTCCAAGGAAGCAGTGCTGCTTCAGGTCCAGCACTAGCACCTGTACCTATAATTCAAACCTATAGACGAGAAAAGTTATCTTTGGCAAAGCAGATGGAAGTTAAGCAAGATATGCAAAGTGAAAGCAACAGTGATCACAGCGCAACGCCGGTTCCACAACCTCCAGCCAAAGAATCTAAGCCGCTTCTGAAGCTTAAGTTTAAGAATATTAATCGTGACAGTCAAACCCCCCAGTCTACTCTTGTTGATGAAGAGAAAAGTTCTATTAAGGGCCAGAGATCAAAACGAAAGAGACCGTCACCCTTTGTGGGCAAAACTTTGATGGATGGAAATGAAGATGCCAATCAACTGCATCATGACAATCTGTTGGATGAGATCATGGATGCTAATTGGATATTAAAGAAATTGGGTAAAGATGCAATTGGAAAGAAAGTTGAAGTTCATCAGCAGTCAAATAATTCTTGGTAAATTCTTGCTGATGCTTGTTATCTTTCTGCCACTATTCAAGGATCAGAGATTTGTTTTTGTAAATAACTGGCATGAAGAGTGGGAAAAAAGGATCACTGATTCTTGTAGGGTTTATGAATTAGCTCATAAAAAAAATGAATATGAAGCTAGGTGAGGGAAGGGTGGGTGCATTTTGTTTTGCTGATGGAGACAACTGATATATTGCTGTTAGATGTTATATGATTATGTAGCTATTTTATTGGTTAATGGAGGATGGTGATTTGTTTCCTTTGCTAATAAAAACAAATGATGTGCTACATACTGAATGTTATGCTTTGCGACTCATGTTTCTGCTGGTGATGCTGAAACCAAGTAAAAAACCTCCCTTTCAATCGTTTCATGGACTTTCTGCATTGTTTTTCTGTCTTATCCTTATTAAGAGCTGTTGAGGATTTGTTTCCCACTTTGTTATGTATATAGAAAGAATAGTAGATAAAGGACTTGTTAGCCTTTGTTCTCTTCTGCAATAACATGTACCTCTCAAATTGCAGGCACAAGGGTGTGGTCACTGACATAGTTGAAGGCAAATCCACACTGACAGTCAACCTGGATGATGGAAGAGTGAAGAATGTGGAACTTGGGAAACAGGGTGTTCGCTTGGTTTCTCAGAAGCAAAAGAGGTCAAAGATATGATCCTCAAATGCGGATAAAGTCTGTTAGGGGGAAATTTTTGTTTTTTTTTTTGGTGGCGGGGGGTTTGAATTCTGGAAGGAGCTATTGTACGATAAGGGAGGTATCGGAGGGACTAAAGAAATCCCAAGGGAGATCTGTCCCCCGATATCTATCTTCTTGATGGCCTGCCCTGTGTGACTTTGTCGGCATGTCAGTGTGCCAATTGCTGCAGAAGCTCCTCGGTTGTTAACTGGAAGCACCAGTCGTAGTTTGCAGAGCAGGATATCCTGTTGCTTCTTCCCCTGGCTTGCACCCTGTGGCATGTATCTTATAATCATAGAGTCATCTTCTCTGGTATGTCTTTAGTTTTGCAGTGAACAGAGGAGGAGAGAAGAAAGGCCCTGACGGGTTTTTTATGCTTGGAAACTGATGGGTTGATTCAGTAGCCAGTAGAGTTTCGTGTTGTACATGTCATAGAGTAGCAGCCCTGCAACATATTTTTCCTGGACTTGCATCTTATTCTGAATAAAAGACTCCCTGATTTCTCGTGTGCGCAGTTGGCTGCATTTCCCGGTGCCACGGTCCAAGCAGTTCTTCCATGCTTTAAATTCTGCTTCTGATTCCCTTGAGCATAAGCATTTGTCCTGAATTTCAATGCTTGTATTCTTAATTCACTGACGTTGCATGGTAGATCACCCCTCGAAACGTCCTTGCTCGAGGCATTGTTGCACTAGCGGTGAATTGAAGAAGGCATTATATGATGACATTGAAGTACCCATGCTTTCCCACTCAACGAAGCCCTACTTTTCCACCAGATTTCACGCTGATCAGGGTGTACNCAGCTTTCCCACTCAACGAAGCCCCACTTTCCACCAGATTTCACGCTGATCAGGGTGTACCGGCCCCATCACATCACTAATAATCTCACGATAACCTTTACCTTTGATGGGCGTTTTACCCACGGATAGGGGAACCTCGATGGGGGCTGTTTTAGTTTTACTCAGGTTAAACATGCAAGCGCAGAGCAGAGTTGAGAGTGTTAGATGCTCACTATGGAACAGGAGCCAGCGAGCATTTGAGAATCCTCACCAGACCATCACTTTGATTCTTCTTGTCATGTCACGCATCCTCCTAATTTATGTGGTGAGATTGTTAAAATGAGTTCAGGGGGGGTTTTATTTCGTGAATAACAAAAACACATGAAGGGGGGGTAGAGCTGTGATTTATCAAAAGGGAAATTGTACCGTCACAGGAAAATTGGAGAACCCCTGCATTCACGCGCACTGTACAATAATATACATAAAAAGAAAAGAAACAGTATGA
Source organism: Sonneratia caseolaris (assembly GCA_900006705.1). Taxonomy (NCBI): domain Eukaryota; kingdom Viridiplantae; phylum Streptophyta; class Magnoliopsida; order Myrtales; family Lythraceae; genus Sonneratia; species Sonneratia caseolaris. The sequence continues at coordinate 410,126 of CXYZ01007891.1, forward strand.
TCAACCAAAAAGAGAGGAGTATGGACAGCTGCTAGCTGGAGGAAGCAGTAGACTACATAACCGAATTATATGATTGCTAATACACCTCAAAGCTGTAGTATTACCGAGAAAATGACCTATGCCTTCAATTTACAAGACATCTGAGAATTCAGACACCATCCCCCCAACAGTCTCATGGAAACATTCCCTCGAGATATTCATCGAAGTCATCTTTCTCATCACCGGTTTTGTTCCTGCCACTGGTACTTGGACCACTCTTCCCTGTAGATGACATCACTCTTGTTACCACGAAAGAAGATCCAA
>CXYZ01007891.1:410544-440199 GCA_900006705.1 Sonneratia caseolaris
CCCTCGAGATATTCATCGAAGTCATCTTTCTCATCACCGGTTTTGTTCCTGCCACTGGTACTTGGACCACTCTTCCCTGTAGATGACATCACTCTTGTTACCACGAAAGAAGATCCAACGAGAACACGTAACACTTCCACAAATGCAGCAAGATGGAATTCAAAAGCCAAACACATTTCAACGCGGTACTTTCCACTGGGTGATTTATGCAAAAAGGTGCCTCGGGCTCGCATTTGATAGTAGAAAACTTTCCACTTGCCAAAACAGTCGCAGCATTTTCATGATTGCGAATCGTGTCATATGTCACAACATGGAGAACATGTTCAATTTTTCAGAGCGAGAATGGGAAATCCAACTTTGCACAGAACGACTATACAAAGTTGCAAATAAGAGGAATATCATAAACCTTTTCTATTTTGTTCTTTGCTCTCCTCATCTTCATTATCGCTATCATCGTTCCCAGCTTGCTCCCTGAAAGAAATAATTTCAAATTAAAACAAAAAGGATGATTAATTTAGAACCAACATAGTCATTACTGCATAAAATTGGCACCTCTTCCTTTTGCGATCATAATTCATCTGTTTCTCTGATTCCCCTTTCTCCATCCTCTCTAATTGTTCCTTTTCTTTCCTTTTTCTGTAATAAAGCTTGTCCGCACATCTAAGATCAACAGTCAACAAAAACGAAGTAAAACTCAAATATGTACTGCAAACTCTCCACAGCCTGCTGATTTATGACATACAACGTATAAAAAAATGGACTGGACAGAAACAATTTACTGGGTTCCTTTATCTCTTGAAACCTTGCAGTCCCCCTACAACACCATGATGTCTGGAAACCCCGAAACAATTTGAAAACCTGGGACCACCTCAGGTCTCTCAAAATGCTCATGGATAGTTGAAAACGCCAGAAACCTTTAAGGAAATTTCAAGGAAGGATTTTCTGAAAGGGGTATTTTTTTTCTTTGGATTTTGAGACCAGCAGTTGCAGTGAAATCTATCAATAGAATATTGCATTCAACAGAACCTATGGAAATTCATGTTAAATTGGTCACAGATGCATTCTCACGATTATGCTATCTAGTCTAAAGGAAATTCACAATTATACATGAATTACTGGGGCAAGGTTCCATTACTGTCAGTAGAATCAAATTCCATAGTCTCAGAGAAACAATGGGGCCACTAATCTAACCTCTCACAGGCTACCAGTTTCACCAAGGCTTGCTTGCTTTCTCCAGCTTCTAAATAAGAAAAGTTAACCTGCAGCACAAAGGTCATGACAGGGCCAGACAAAATCTGCCTTCAAAAGCATTTTGACTAACACTTGACATGTAGGACATCTTGTTTGGGTGGAAGTCAAAGCTTGTGAATGGCAAATTCTGAGACTTCCAGTTTATAAAGCAACAGACATTTTGCCAACACGGTAGGATGAAAGAAAAAAAATTGCATCCAGTCAACATTTCAGTAAATGAAAGAGCAAACCAAGCCACTGAACTTCTCTATAAAATGTGACATTAAAAGAAATCAGTTTACAAGGTTCCAAGAATAGAGATGGTCTAATTAGAATCACTGGCCATCCCAATTCACTGAAACCAACCAGTATAATGCAAGCAGATGAACTTATGCAATTGATGGAAACAGATAAAAATTCTAATAAGTAATGTGATATTTTACTTCATAAAGCCATTAAAAAGATATGAAGAAAAAGTAGATTTAAAAATACTGAGAATTGCTTGCCTCATAGCTTCCAAGTTTGTGTGACTCATCACAGTGCTTGTTACCACATATGAACTGCCCTGGCAAATTTCAAAGTCAATTCAGAAAAATCTTTTTCTTTGCTTTTCCAGTTTTTGGGAAAATTGGAACTTAAATTTTCATTATACAGTGTTAACAACCCACTTACGGTGCAGTATTCACATACATACGGGAGCAATCAAAGACATAACAGGCTGGTAAAAAATCATTACCTTTACCAGATATGACTTCTTTCTCTGTCCTCCATCTTAGACCAATCTAGTTAAGAACAGAAGGGGAAAACAATCAACATATGTAATGCATCATGAAAGTGTAAACAGGAATGTTATAAGAGCATAATTGGGAATCAACAAAGTGAGAGACAGAAACATATTGAATTATTCATCTTACACATTGACTCAAAGCATTGGTCATCATCAAGTATATATCCTTCAACAATAATAGAATATCAAGCTTTTTTTTTGGAGTATTCAATAAGGAAAATTCATTAATATCGCATCAAGAAGATGTGTAAAATCATTCACAAAGAAATTTTAGCTATACAGAAACATGAGCCTACTCATAAATCACTCATGAATACTTAACACTGAGAACCCCATATTACAAACAAACTTTCATGAGAATCAAAACTATAGCAACAGATTCCTGATGGCAACAAAAAGGATTGAACCTATCTTGTAGCAAAAAGGAGAAAGGAATTCTCAGCAGAAATGGACCATCGCACCTTGCCAGTTTTATACTTTGTCATGTCAGCAATGCAGTATCTTCAAGGCTGTTAAGTTAATTACTGTGGAAATGACAAATTGCTTCTTTTTCACTTGGTGGAAAATACTTATTATATAGATAAAAAGCTTTCTTCCGAAGAAAGGATACTCTCTAAAAAGTTTGTCATAGTAACGTTTCACCAGTCTTTGTTCCCAAGATGGATCCTTATCATCTTCTTCAGTCCGTATAAACCTTGGCAAAGTAACATAGGTAAAGCATATGAGGACAAGCTCAAATAGATTTGAAGGTATGTAAGAAGAACAAGCTGGATGAATTAGAATGGAAAAAGTAAAAAATGACATGCAGAAATTTCATGATGCCTATGAAGTAACACCTAAATGTCTCCTCTGCTATGCTCCATAAAGCAAGCTAATAGTTATAACATTGTTGACTATTTAGAGGAGTTCATGATCCTGACGAAGCGTGAAGAGAGGGCTCTCTATAGAATGATGTATGTGCAGTGGGGAGGAATATAATAATCATTGTGTTATGAGGAGTGATTTCATGAAAGCTATATTTCTTCATTTTTGAAGAAATCCAAAAGTTATTTTAAGAAATGCATCAATGGTTCCTTTAGATATTCTCTAACTCAATTGAAGCATAATCGTGTTATTCAACTAGTCATCTACCATCTGGAATATGGCCCAGACCATATGATTTAATTATAATTGGAGTTCATAAATCAATGCATTAACTAAATGAAGAAACCTGTATCCTTCTCTAAGAGTGTCCAAGTCTGTTTTAATGGGACGGCTGAACTGGGAAGATTTATCTTTCCCATAGAACCTCACTGCAAAATAAACCATGTGCTGCTGCATAAGGATCTTCATCAAGTTAAGAGAATGGAAACATGCTATGGCCTGTTCACTTGGGACATTCTTCCAAAATGTCCAGGAAAAAAAATTATAATAAATGAAGAATTGAAAAAAAAAGTTTACTTGGATAGAAAACAAATAGTTTTCCAGGAAAAGTTTCTTCTTCACTACATATATTTTTACATAGATTCAAAAAGTTCTTTTTTCTCCCATTAGATAACTATTTCCTTTTCCATTTTCTCAATTTATGACTATTCCTTTTTACATATATAAGTTTTGATAAATACTGAAATTATTTACTTCTGTAATTTTACTTGATTACTTCACCTTTATATTGTATTACACAATTTTTTTTCAATTAACAAAAGCAAACATGTCTTTATACATTTCTACTGGAAAATTAAATTCTTAAACAGGAGAAGCAAAGTGGAGTTGAAAATAAAGAACTAATCTCTGATAGCATATAGGGACTATTAGTTATCCATTTCTCAAACATGTGCAGATACAAGCCTGTTTCTATATTTTTGATAATGTTGAACAGAAACATGTGGGGAAAATTGTAGGCCCCTTCATCATTTTTGAAAGGGGATTACACGCAAATAAATTCTTTTGTACTTGCAATCTTTCCTGGAATCCAACCTTACTGAACAAAAAGTATTTCGTGATAAGCAGGATTGAAAGTATTGATGGATGAATGAACAATTTTTGAGTCTTAAAGCCCTTTTCTCATAAAACATTTCCCACTGTCCGAGAATATTAAAATGCCTTCCTCTATAATAGTTTCCCATTATTGAAGGAAATTTTAAAAAAGCGCCGAGAGAATGCAAGCTCATGTCATTTCTCACAGTGATAATGGAGCTAAAAGCAGAAAACAGAAGAGAAAAACAAGCAGCAAATCAAGAGCCCGACCGGTTAACAATTTTGATAACTTCTTATGGTAATTCCAAAACCAAATCAAACTGATTTCCAAGAATAGTTCAGTTTAGCTTTATTACCAAATTAGTGAACATTCCTAGGCATATGCTTATTACACATCCTCCACTAGTTGACATCATCCAACACCAAATTCATTTTCCAGCATAATATTTGAAATCATCCATTCATACCATTATATAAGTTGTATTTTATTTTAGAAGCCTCTCTTGTCTTAATTAAAGTAAGCAAAACTATGTACACTATTTAATCATTGACCTCCCTCATTGCTCATATATAATCAAATCATATACAAGTACGGTAGTAGCTTGACCTTATACCATTTGTTTAATTAGTAGAAAACATGCAGAAAAACCCATCTCACTATCAATTCATTCTCTCATTTCTATACTCTTCCACACAGAAAATAAAAATATCAGAAATCAAGGCTTCAACGTTGAAATTCTTAGTAATCCCTTGTATTGAGCTCTGATGAATTGAAGAATGTCAGCAGTAAAGAGTATTTGGATAATGGAAACCCTCTACCATGCAGTGGAACTCCTTCAGTGATAAAATAAAATATAAGGATGATCGTAGCCCCTATCCCTCTCATAGGAAGGGACTGTTCATCATCCTCTCGATATAGGACAACAGTATAACACAAGATATTGGCTCAGAATTTGTGCTTTTTCCTGCTGTCCAGTTATTCTGTTTCTTCAATTTGAGAAGGTGAGCACAAGTAAATTGAATGCAGCCAGCGTTGGTAGGAAATGCAGTATTAAATCCCCAAGAAACTCAATGAAAAAGGATGATAAACTATATTTTCTCTTGATTTCTAGAAGAAAAAACAGCAGCCTGCCAGAAATATTTATCCACGTCTGGATACTTCATGACAATGTCACAACTTTTTTTTTCCCTTAAATCATCAAACTATGAATTAGAATGCTCACTGCATCGGAAACATAACCATAAATCAAATCCCACATCTTTCTATGTTTTCAGAAGCTACTCAATCACAATGGCAAGAGGCCATTATCACAATGGAACACCAATCAACAGCAGATCAAGCTGCAGCCACGAGCAGAATCACCGAGTGAAGTACCGTAATCATCGAGGAATTTCTTATGCCGGTCATAAGCATTGAGCCCGCGGATGTGAGATTGGTATTGCCTAGAAGATTAAAAAGAAAGAAAAGAAAAGAAAGAGATACATCAACTGTCTTCAGAATCTGTAAAAAGCTAAACACCAGATAAATTTTGAAGAAAAAAACGAGCCGGATAGAGAGTTAGAAATCCGCACTGTTTTCTTTCTTCTCTGTCCCATATATGCGATTTCAGAGACCCAAGAGACGCCATAGCTGCTGCCGAGCCACGGACGGGAGCTGGGAGCGGGAGCAGAAGAGAACAGGGTGAAATCGTCGGAGACGTCACGGGGGAAGCTGGTGCTGCTGCTCTGCTAAAAGTGAAACTAACAATGGTGTTTGGGCTTTCTCAGGTCTGGGGAGGTGATTGGGCTGCGCTGAGTGATATGGGCTTTCTTAATGGGCCAGCTATCTACAGTCCCGTATCGGCCCAAAAGCCCAAGAACCTGCATCCTACCCAGAATTTATGCAAGACGAGTAAATGCTGCATTCCGCTGGATCCAGATGGCAACAACTGTGGGACCCATACCTCTATTTCCAGTAGGAACCAGCCGGGCTCATAAAAAACAGTAGGACCCATAACTGCTCTGAACGGTCTGCTCTCTGGCTGCCTCTTAATAGCAATGGCTGCTCTGTCGCTTTCGCTGCCTGCCATGTAGGTCATTTCCTTTCTTTTCCCCTTGAGTTAAGGTTCAACGTAAGGAATTAGAGAGTTAAATTGAACCGTAAATTAAATTAAAATTAAATTATAAAAAATTAGTATGAGATAATTCGATTGTTATATAGTATAATTTTTTAAGGTAGAGTAATGTAGTTAATTATTGAATTCAAACGGTTTGATTAACCGGTTCAAATTATCCAACTATATATATTTTAAATATTAAAAATATGGTAAATATAATAAAAAAATAAATATAAATATATCATAAAATATTTTTAAAAAATTAAAAAATAGTTATTACTGTTATATATATATATTCTACTATTTCATATTAAAATTTATTCTAAATAAAACCACTAATAATAATTTTATATGTTTAATTTATTTTTAATTAAAATTTTTATGATTTTAATATTTCTATACCATTTTTATTTAATTTTGATCTGTCTATATTTAATTTATTAATGATTTTTTAAAAGTAGTTCAAAATGATTCCAAACAATTTAATTAATAATTGCGTACTAATTATAATTTTAAAATATAGTGCCCAAACTAAATCAAACCGAACCGAACCAAAAGCATTCCAACTTTAAGTAGTAATACAACATCACATAATCTACTCGTTTATCCTTATCACCCCCCTGGACCAATGAAATGCAAGGATTACAGCCATTTATAGAGAGAGAGAGAGAGAGAGAGAGAGAGAGAGAATGACATTCTGACACTGGTTTGTCTGTTCTGATAGCTAATTAGTGAGAGAGAGAGAAGCCCAATGGTCTTGGTTTCTTCGTTTCTTCCTCTTTTATCTCTTTCCTTATCCGCCTATTTGCTTCATATAAGTCGCAGATGATGAACAGAGGGAGAGGTTCATTTTCCTCACTTGTTTATGAGTGCTGATCACTGAGGTGAGGCCAATTTCGACCCATCATTGAACCTCGGACCTGATGCTGTGGACGTCGAGGATTCTCAGTTCCAGGAAAATTACTCTCTCTTGTCTGGGTGGTGATTCATTTCCATCTCCTCCTCCTGCTGCTCAGCTATAGGGAAAAGATCTGATTTTTAGGTGAGTTCACTGCTCAATCTTATGTCTCTACACATCCTGTCTCTTATTGCTCGTAAACATCACGACAAAGTTTTCTTCTTTTCTGAGGTTTATTCCTTCACGGCTTAGCTAGAGAAAGTTATACTCCTTCTAGAACAGAATCTTGCCGGAGTTATTTTCTTTGAAAAAGAAAAACATTCTGAGGGTTGTCTCTCACAGGCCTGTGCGCTACTGAAAGGAACAGCCTGCTGTCGACTGAGCAGATATCATTTGCGAGCGCTTGTGTTGTTGATCGTGCAAAACTTATTTGAGACCTGATTAGTTGTCTGATCCTCACTTTTTGGCTGTTCAAATGTTACCGCTTCCGACAGAGTCAGATGGTGAATCTGGGTGCCGAATCAGCATCATCCTGAAAAATAAATGCTGCTTTCATTTTGGCCGACTATCAACCTTTCAAATTCTGGGTTTTTTATTTTTTTGCAAAAAAGAAAAAAAAACGTTTAGCATGCTGATATCCTCCTTACAGGATATTGAATTTTAAGGATTTTTTTGCACAGGAGAAACCTAGGAAAGGTATGGTTGGTCAAGTCTGTCAGATTTGTGGTGATAATGTGGGCAAAGCTGTGGATGGTGAGCCTTTCGTTGCTTGTGGTGCCTGCACATTTCCCGTCTGCAGACCTTGTTATGAGTATGAGCGGAAGCACGGGAATCAGTCTTGTCCTCAATGCAAAGCTCGGTATAAGAGACAAAAAGGTTGGTCCTTGCCTTGTCAAGAATTCTGTTACACCCTCGGCACAAACCACCATTCCATCATTAGAAATTACAATCGGAAATTGGAGTGTTGATGTGTTGATCATCATGAGCTACAATGTTGATATGGAAGTTGTATGTTTGCCTGTCTCAGTTCTGTGTGGATTATATTTCATTTTTAGCGCGCATGATCTATAATATGTTTTTCCGTGGATTTTAGGAAGCCCTTCTATTCCTGGAGATCAAGAAGAAGACAATGATGGTGATGGGAGGAGCAACTTTGACTACCCCACTGAAAACAACATGCAAAAACAGAAGATAGCTGAGCGCATGCTGAGCTGGCATATGGCACACGGGCAAAATGAGGATGTTACTGCTCCTAATTATGACAACGAAGTTCCTCACAACCAAATTCCTCGGCTCACCAGTGGACAGGAGGTCAACTAATAAGCCTATGTAGTTACAAGGTTCCTTTTCAATGACATTGGATCGAAATTAAACTAGTGCTTGGGATGTGTGGCCTCAATTCAGGTTTCTGGAGAGTTATCTGCTGCTTCACCTGAGCGCTTCTCTATCGCATCTCCCAGAGTTGCTGGTAGGAAGCATTTTCATCCTGTCCCTTACATGATTTATCCTAATCAAAGACGTCTCTCTCTATTTGCTACTGCTTTTATTCATGCTGTCAGTGGGTCTCTGACACAAGCTATCATATGCTGATTGCAGCTAGCATCAGGGTTGTGGATCCTGCCAGGGAGTTTGGTTCATCAGGAGGACTGAGCAGTGTTGCATGGAAAGAAAGAGTGGAAGGGTGGAAAATGAAACAGGAGAAGAATGTCATCCCAATGAGCACTGGTCCGGCTGCTTCTGAAAGGGGAGGTGGAGATATTGATGCCAGCACCGATGTACTTGTGGACGATTCTTTACTGTGAGTAGTTAGTTTCTACACGATAAATTTCACCATTTCTCATGAACACTGACCAATTTTTAGCGATACAAAGTGTGCGTTAGTAGATATTGCTCACGTTGAGTCCTATGTTTAATCGTTTGCTGTGCTGCCTTTTGCAGTAACGATGAAGCTAGGCAACCACTCTCGAGGAAAGTCTCTATTCCATCATCAAGAATAAATCCCTATAGGATGGTCATAATGCTGCGGCTTGTGATTCTCTGCATTTTCTTGCACTATCGAATAACAAACCCAGTGCCCAATGCCTACGCTCTGTGGTTGGTCTCGGTAATATGTGAGATATGGTTTGCAATCTCCTGGATACTCGATCAGTTCCCAAAGTGGTTCCCCGTGAATCGCGAGACATATCTTGACAGGCTAGCTCTGAGGTGATTAAAGATTGCCTACCAATATATGAATGGGATAGTAACTAGTACTTTCATTTGCTCCATTCAGGTCATTCCTTGTTTATTATCTGTTTTATACAAATTAAATTAATTCATTGTCCATGTGAAACAGATATGACAGAGAGGGAGAGCCGTCGCAGTTAGCTGCTGTTGACATATTTGTCAGTACTGTGGACCCACTGAAGGAGCCACCTCTTGTGACAGCCAACACTGTGCTTTCCATTCTTGCAGTGGACTACCCTGTGGACAAGGTCTCTTGCTATGTATCAGATGATGGAGCAGCAATGTTGACCTTTGAAGCTTTATCTGAAACATCAGAATTTGCAAGAAAGTGGGTTCCTTTCTGCAACAAATACTGCATTGAGCCTCGAGCCCCTGAATGGTATTTTTCTCAGAAAATCGATTATTTGAAGGACAAAGTTCAGCCATCATTTGTCAAAGACCGCAGAGCTATGAAGGCAAGAACTTAATTTAGAAGTATACTCCTCTGCTTTTCTTCTTTATAGTGCATCCTGTTTATCCTACTGCTTTGCTGTTTCGACAGAGGGAGTATGAAGAATTTAAAGTTCGTATCAATGGACTTGTTGCCAAGGCACAGAAGGTTCCTGAGGAAGGATGGATCATGCAAGATGGTACACCATGGCCCGGAAATAATACTAGAGATCATCCTGGAATGATCCAGGTTAGTTCTTTTTTCACCATTTTTATGTTGTATATATTCTTCATTCAGTCCTCCCCGAGAAAATGGACCATCTCAAATCCCCGATGACATTGGTTAATTTTAAGCAATAAATTAATGTTTCTGTTTCATGTTTGATTCTAAATGTTTTGGCAGTTCTGTAAAGGTTATAGATAGTTGTTATATGCTGCTCAAACGGCTAAAATGATGCTTATTAAAGTGACTTGTGCAAAGCTGGTACTTTCATTAGGTTTTTGTTGGAATCGTTTTCTTACCACGTATTGTATGCTTGGCTCAAATTTGATCTATGATGTGCTAGCTGGTCAGAGTCTTCAAGCTGAAGCTTTTAGTCCTTCAAAGCATACTAAACATACATCCCCTCATTTGCAGGTTTTCTTGGGACAAAGTGGAGGACTTGATGCTGAGGGCAATGAGCTGCCGCGTTTGGTATATGTTTCTCGTGAAAAGCGTCCTGGCTTCCAACATCACAAGAAAGCAGGTGCTATGAATGCTCTGGTGGGTGGCTTGGCTGCTAATATTTGATCTTAATCATTTGTAGACTCTCTCTCTTTCTGTCAGTGCACTCCATTTCAGGCTCATCTCGTATCTCTTGAGGAAATCTTTATCTTCATTTCAGGTTCGGGTGTCTGCTGTCCTCACAAATGGGCCTTTCTTGTTGAATCTTGACTGTGATCACTACATCAATAACAGCAAAGCCTTGCGAGAAGCAATGTGCTTCCTCATGGATCCAAACCTCGGAAAGCAAGTCTGTTATGTACAATTTCCCCAGAGATTTGATGGCATCGATAGGAATGATCGTTATGCCAATCGCAACACTGTCTTCTTTGATGTAAGCCCTTTCATACCTGATGCATGTCTTCAGAAGCTCTCCCGTGTCATTGTATAGAAGTTAACTGTGGTTCCCTGTCTGCATCAGATAAACTTGAGAGGTTTGGATGGAATTCAAGGTCCAGTTTATGTGGGAACAGGTTGTGTCTTTAATAGAACAGCCTTATACGGTTATGAACCTCCAGTTAAACCAAAGCACAAGAAGCCAGGAGTCCTATCTTCCCTTTGCGGTGGCTCTCGGGAAAAGAATTCAAAATTGAGTAAGAAGGGCTCAAAAAAGAAATCTGGGAAACACATGGATCCTACTGTACCTATCTTCAACCTTGAGGACATAGAAGAAGGCGTGGAAGGTATATATTTTTCCCAAACTCATCATATACAACAATGTAAGAAAAAATCCAGAGATAGTAGGAATGGTAATTACTTTGTTGTTTATATGCTTGTATTGGCATTGGCTAATCCACAAAAGGTGTTGGGCTCGACGATGAGAAAACTCTATTGATGTCTCAAATGACCCTCGAGAAGAGGTTTGGGCAATCAGCTGTCTTTGTTGCCTCCACGCTCATGGAGAATGGTGGCGTTCCTCAGTCTGCAACTCCTGAGACCCTTCTTAAGGAGGCCATTCATGTCATCAGCTGTGGTTATGAGGACAAGACCGAATGGGGAACTGAGGTCTGTTCTTCAATACTGACTCATTCTCTTGCCGAACTGTCTTGCTATTGCATTTCCAATTCTTAAGACAGGCCAATCTATCTTTCTCGATTTGCAGATTGGATGGATTTATGGTTCAGTTACAGAGGATATTCTCACGGGATTCAAGATGCATGCCCGAGGGTGGCGGTCAATCTACTGCATGCCTAAACTGCCTGCCTTCAAGGGTTCTGCTCCCATTAATCTTTCCGATCGACTCAACCAGGTGCTTCGGTGGGCTCTTGGTTCTGTCGAAATTCTTCTGAGTCGACACTGCCCCATTTGGTATGGATATGGTGGAAGGTTAAAATGGCTTGAGAGGTTCGCATATGTGAATACTACTATATATCCGATCACTGCGATCCCTCTTCTTATGTACTGTACTTTGCCCGCTGTCTGTCTATTTACAAACAAGTTCATCATTCCACAGGTTCATCTTTAACTCGTTGCATGTTAATCCCATTTTTCTTCTTTGTTTCTCACTGTTTGTAATGGCTTACAGCTCAATATTCCTGTTGCAGATTAGTAACATTGCGAGTATATGGTTCATCTCTCTCTTCCTTTCAATTTTTGCAACCGGTATCCTCGAGATGAGGTGGAGCGGGGTCGGCATCGATGAATGGTGGAGAAACGAGCAGTTCTGGGTCATTGGTGGCGTCTCTTCCCATCTTTTTGCCGTGTTCCAGGGCCTCCTGAAAGTGCTTGCTGGGATCGACACGAACTTCACGGTCACCTCAAAGGCATCTGATGAGGATGGAGATTTTGCGGAGCTGTATATGTTCAAGTGGACGACCCTCCTCATTCCACCCACCACCCTAATTATCATAAACATCGTCGGAGTTGTGGCAGGGATCTCCTATGCCATCAACAGCGGCTACCAGTCCTGGGGTCCACTGTTCGGCAAACTGTTCTTCGCCTTTTGGGTGATCATTCACCTCTACCCATTCCTCAAGGGTCTGATGGGACGACAGAACCGAACTCCCACCATCGTGGTGGTTTGGTCGATCCTGCTCGCATCCATCTTCTCCCTCCTCTGGGTTCGGGTAGACCCGTTTACAACTCGAGTGACTGGTCCAGATGTCGAGGCATGCGGGATCAACTGCTGATTTATAGTAAAATGGAATCTTTCACAACTCTCGGCCTGAAACACATAAGCCCTCCGGCTTTTGCTGTGGGAAAGAAGGAAGTTATGTCTGTGGGGTTGCAAAACGTGCTTGTGTTTGAGAAGCTATATATTATTATCCTTTTGTCTGGGGAGGGATAGGCAGACATATGCTGGTAATTCTATATTCCAGAATAGTTAAGTTGATTTATGTGAACTTGTGCATATTCAAATTAAACAGTTACCGGGGTCTTACTTTTGGTTGGATGTTGACAGATAGTCGAGTCACTGTGACTGAAACAATGTTGAAAATTATCAACTGATAGATAATGTCAGATACTGACCGGTGACATGCCCTATGTATCAGAAATATTTATGGTTAGTAAATGCCTGTGCCCATATATAGATATATGTATACATATATATATTTATATTGCATGCAGTTGATAGAAGAGTGACAGTAGGCGATCAAACAAGTCGGACAATGTTGCTACACGCACACAGAGGATATGGCTTTTTATTGAACACATTACATGGTCAATGTAGTTTAGGTTTCCCTTTCCCGACATTCCAGGAATCATTCTCACCTGTGTCCGCTGGAACTGATCAGTTCAGCTGCAGAGATCATAGTCCCCTCAACAAACCCGTTCTCTCTGGTAAAGCGGATGAGGAGGAGGATATGTCGTCCCCCAAGCCCTGCTCCATGTCCCATGGCCCTTCCGAAATCCCAGCCACATTCAAGCTCTGATCACCATTTTTGTTGAAGCAATTATCGTTGGAGAAGTAGCTGACGTAGTCATCATTACCAGTATTATCCATCATGCTGCTGCAACTTAATCCTGTACACGCCGACTTACTTACCTCCTTGGAGCCACCTCCGCTGAAGTTGCCGAATGGGGGCCTGTAGAATTCCGCCAACCCGAACTCCATTGTCCCTGGAATTGAAGTCGCAAGATCACCATAACAATAGTAATCATCTCCCAAATCATGGCCCTCTGCTGCACCTGTTGGCATGACATCTAAATACCCAGCTCCTCCGTAGACATCATTGCGACCATAATGGTTATTGCAGTACTCTGCGGGAGACAACGGATCGACCCGCTGGTTTCCCATGAACATGTTTTGCATTGGCTGGAAAGCTGATGGTGGTATTGATAAATCCAAGCTTGTTGCCGCGATCTCATTCTCCTGCATCGGCCTGCTTCCCCCGATGATGTCTCCACAGCCCAATGACTCACTGTTGTTTGGAGATGAGGTGATGGATTCCATCCTCAGCCTCTTCTTCAAAGTAGAGTTCCAAAAGTTCTTTATCTCATTGTCGGTTCGTCCAGGAAGTCGTGCCGCGATTTGAGACCATCTGCATGAACATTGTACAACATGTGTGATATCATATATACATACTTGTGCAGACAAGTGATCAACATGTTTGTCGTCACTCATTCATGGGCGGACGAGAGCTCATACACTGATACACATTTTAGTAGCGCAATGTAATACCTATTTCCAAGGATGGCGTGCAAGTGGACGATGAGCTCTTCCTCCTGCGGGGAGAAAGCACCCCGTTTGAGATCAGGCCTGAGGTAATTGATCCATCGGAGACGGCAGCTCTTCCCACATCTCTGCAGGCCTGAGTTCCGAGCAACGTCGCTCCAGCAGCCCTGGCCATTGGCGAGCATGTACCTCATTAGCTTCTCATCTTCCTCGGGAGACCACAAACCCTTCCTCAGCTTGTTGGCGCTGTTGCTGTTCCTGATATTGATGTTGTTTACGTTGTTGTCCTTTCCCATGTTGGTGTCATTTGCAGGCTTCCTCATGAAAGAGATGATGAAGAGAGAAGCTCTGTTCCTCTTTCTAATCCCTTTATCTCTCTCTCTCTCTCTCTTGTTCTGAGCTTTAACTATCTTGATGGGGGATAAGAGAGAGATATATAAGGCTGTATTATGTACAGACACACACACATAGAGAGAGAGAAGAAGAAGAAGAAGAAGAAGAAGAAAAGGGGAAGGAGGCTAGCTTTCGACAGTGGCAATGGTGATGATGATGGCGATGGTTGCACGAGAGAGGGGTTTGCTTAGAATTTGGATGCAACGCATAACGACATACTTATATCACTTAATTAGTTTATTTATACTTTGGCAAACTACCCTATGCACATACATATATAGAGTGAAAAGAGAAAAAAGAAAAAGAAAAAGAAAGGAAAATAGAGGGTGGCATATCGTTGAGATATAAAGAATTTAACTGAAAATGACATTGAAATATAAGAGAATGTGTAAATTTCTTATATGATATTGGATGGTATTAAAATTTTATATTATTTCAAAGTTGTTGAATGATAGATAAAATGACTCTGAAATCTCTATTGATCCAGCAGCTAAATTGTTCAATAACTTAAACATACGGCTCACAATCATTAATATATATATATATATGTGTGTGTGTGTATGTATGTATAATAAAAAATCCAACAGCTTGTTTAGGCTATACGATTTTTCAATGACTCCTCCTCCCAATTTTCTCCTTTTCCTTTACTTTGTATGAACATAAAGAAGGGGAGAGAGAGAGAGAGAGAGGAGAAGGGTATTGGTGTTGGTGCTAAATGGACGATACGTGTACACGAAGGGATCCCACAAGGAATTATAATGTTCACTGATCGGTTGGATTATTGGGTCTCCAAAGGTGTTTATTGCAAGGTTGGACGAGTTCCCTTTGGTTCAATTATATGTCAGGTTGACCATTTTGAATGGTTAATGGCATGCATGCTCTTGCTTCATCTCACAGCTTAATCATTTCATTATACATGCTTCCTCTACCCTCGCGCTAAGATTTGGCTTAGGTGAATAGAACGTGCTTCTACCTCGTGTGTAGTTCATGACTCGATCCTCCTGTAGTATCGGAGTGTGCGTGCTTGTCGAGCACTGGTGGTCTATGCATGAATTCCAGGCGGCCTTTGTTGACAGACGACACCTTGTAGTAGGCTTCTTGAAAGTTTATCTTCTAGTATTGGCTGAACTTTTCGAGATGGAGCCATGACCCGGCAGCAGGCATCATCGACTTTTCGGAACCGGAGCATGTTTTTTCCTGCTGTTTGTGAGTCACTCTGTCAAAGTTGACGGAGCCAGTATGATCCTATCCATCACAGATCAACGGGGAGCTCCCCGCGAAAACTTGTATTGAATCCGGCCCCTTGCAGCGGAAGGTTGGGTTTTGATGGGATTCGGGGTGAGATGGAAGATGCACCAAATCGCTGCACAATTTGGGTATATGGGCAAGGAAAGATCCTAACAAGTTTCAGGACAACGGGCATTGTGGCTCTGGAAGGACCGCGTGGAAAGGAGAAGTAAATGCCTGAACGGAGGACTGCAGAGGATCCTGCAGTTAACATATCCTATACCAAGTGGAATCGATGAGGTTCCAAGCGGTGAGAAGCCAACAGATGTTAGATGGGAATTTAAGTTCCCCTTCCCTTCCCCTTACCTTGGGAGAATCCGTTTTTCCAGAAAATCAGTCACGCTCCCGTAAACGAGATGGGTTTTTAGAAAGTCGATGAAACTATTTGCTGATGTTTGGAGAGACAAGATGGAGCTCAAAAGGCTGCGACAATCGTTATGCTCTAGGAAAAGCACCTTCGAGGTGTTCTTTCGGACGAATTTATTGGTTAGATGAGGATGTCATATCGTGCAATTATCTGCCAGTGCCCGAGGCTGTGTTTCTGTGCAGATATCAGCTACTTGACAGGTGCTACTTGGATCAGTCAGTTGACTGCATTCCTGCAATTTAAAACAATCGGCTCAAGGACCTGCCCGACCACTCTTCGCTATGCAGATCCCAACAACATTTGGTCTAACCTCACAATGGATGCAGCAGAGTGACTCGAGAAGGCTCCTTCACGAGGAACACTTTTAGGGACCAGGGCATTGAATGCGTGTACTTTTACAGAGGAAGTGCGGATCGGGATCGAGCCCGGTAGTGAGGTCAAGAGAGGGGAATTGGAGAGGTTACTGATTAGCTCACCGTACAGGAGGGAAGAAACAAGGAAGAATGAATTTCTTGATGATTGCACGCGATGAATTTCTGAGGCATGGCGTACTCTGGTAAATCAGTATGATCCACTCCCATTATTGGGCATGGACCATGCCATTAATAAAAAAGATGGGTCCTCTCCTTCGCTCTCCTCGAGACAGGACAAAGGAAGCAGACTGCGCTTCTTGACCCACAAAACTACACTGCTTTGCTTGTCTTCTCATTTACCATGATTCCGGTGGGACTCCAGAAGCAAACGCGAGTGACCACAGAAACTACCTACCTCGGGCTAGTAGTTGGTGGCGGTGTTTGTGAACCCGTTCCCATTGGAACCTACCAATTCTCTCCAGAGGGTTCTCTCTGGACGTAGCTAACTCATTAGTTGTTGATATTTTTGTCATCACCGTGCCCTCAATGAAGTGGTTTGACGTAGAAGATGATGGAGATAAATAAATGAAGGCATTAATGCTCGAACTAGTCGTGTCTCCTCCATGAATATTCACTGAAATATATATATCCGAGGAGGGCTATTTTGCCGCTTAACTGCATCACTCCCTGAAAGTTGATCGATAGAGAAGAGAAGGGAAGAGGAGGGAGTGATGGAGTCAGCTAGGAAACTTCATGCGGTTTGCTTTCCAGGCCTGTATCAGAGCCACATATCGGCGATGCTGAAGGTGGCAAAGATTCTCCACTCGAAAGGCTTCCACATAACCTTTGTGCCTACCGAGTTCAACTATAGGCGCTGGCTCAGGTCCCTAGGTCCTGGAGCCCTCGATGGGCTGCCCGACTTCCAGTTCCGAACGATTCCAGATGGCCTTCCTATCACTGACCTTGACTCGAATCGAGACATGGTCGAAGTAAGCGAACCCGCAAGGCATTACACATCCGGTCCGTTCTTTGACCTCGTCAGTGATCTTAATAAGGAAAGTGTTCCCGCTGTCACCTGCATCATTTGTGATGGTTTCAATTCATTCACCTGTGATCCGGCCGCTGAGAAGCTCGGTATTCCCATCGTGCACCTCTGGACCATCTCTGCCTGCTCGATCATGGGATTCAGACATCATCCCGAGCTTGAGAAGAAAGGCCTGATAGCACCACTAAAAGGTACAAAATGCAAAGAACTTGTTTCATTCCCACGTCGTCTGTCTTCATTTCCTCTGCTCTATCGGTTTCCATGTCTGACCGTCACTCCAATTGTATATACTTTGCTGGTGCACCTTCCTATTGAGCTAAAAACCTTTCAGGAAAATATGCCACTTAACACATGGCTGGCCCGGTTTTTATGCAGACTCCAGCTATTCTCTGGATGCAGTGATCGATTGGATCCCAGGAATGAAGAGAGTTAGAGTTAAGGATATTCCAAACTTCTTTCCTTTTGAGACAACTGGTTATATGAATAATTATGTGGCAGAAGTGACCAGGAGATCAGATAAAGCATCTGCGGTGATCATAAACACCTTTGAGGCGCTTGAGTCGGACGTTCTGAATGCACTCACCTGTATGTATCCTCACCATCAAGTTTATGCAATCGGTCCACTCCATACGCTTCTCGATAAGGTAGTACCTAAAGATGACCCCCTGTACTCTCTGACCTGCAATTTGTGGAGAGAGGATGAAAAGTGCCTTCGCTGGCTTGACTCCAGAGAGCCAAACTCTGTCATTTACGTGAACTTTGGTAGCATAGCATTCTTGACTGGAGAGCAGCTGGTTGAGTTTGCTATGGGGATAGCCAATAGCAAGCATTCGTTTCTCTGGATAATCAGGCCCGACCTCATAAATGGAGAGAAAGCAGTTTTGCCCCAAGAATTCTACGAAGAAACAAAGGGAAGGGGGATGCTCACAGATTGGTGCTCACAAGAGGCAGTTTTGAACCATCCATCCATTGGTGGGTTCCTGACGCACTGCGGTTGGAACTCAATACTTGAAAGCGTGACAGCCGGCATCCCGATTATCTGCTGGCCATCGTTTGCAGACCAGCCTACTAACCGGGCATACAGTTGCAGGGAATGGGGGATTGGCTTGGAGGTGGACACTGATGTCAAGAGAAAAGAAGTGGCGAAGCTAGTGAGGGAGCTGATGGAAGGAGAGGAGGGCAAGGAGATGAAGAGAAGAGCAGCAGAATGGAAGAAACTTGCAGATGGGGCAACCGACCCCAATGGTTCTTCTTCCACCAATCTGGAGAAGCTGATCAATGAGATTCTGAAATAAAGTGCATTATTAAGCTTCAGCTTTACTACTACCTCTTGAGGTCTATTTCAATAAAGCAGCCATTGGGAACCAAGCCATCGTTTCTGTTTCTGTTTCTTTTATCAGTTCAATCAGTAGGCTGAGCTTTGGAATCTTCTGCCCAAGAATCCTCACGGTCCTCATGAGGGAAACGCTATGGTTCTGTAATTGTTTGAACGGTGCATTCAGTGACCTTTTCTTTCTGTTTTATCTTATACTACATGAAAAAAACTATTTGAGAGGATAGTGAATAGACAAACTAATAATACATCTGAGAGACCACAAATAATTTTTTTTTTATAATTAATGTGTCGCATTGATCAACTAATTAAGAAAATATANGTGACCTTTTCTTTCTGTTTTATCTTATACTATATGAAAAAAAACTATTTGAGAGGACAGTGAATAGACAAACTAATAATACATCCCAGAGACCGCAAATAATTTTTTTTTTATAATTAACGTATTGTATTAATCAACTAATTAAAAAGTACATATTGATATTACAAATATCAAAAAATCATCAAACTCCAGTGCCTGACATAAGGTTCAAATAAAATTGTCGTACTCTTAACTTTAGGTGAAATGAGTATTTTATACACGACTTTAGCGAACTCATTACCAAACTTATTATAATATTGATATTAGAAACATTGCCCCAGAAGATCCAATAATTTCGTTCTCTCCACACTACATAAATAAAAGTAGTGATGAGAAGCTTATAAATTGTTGCAAGAGTGCCCTTCCATACATGTTGCATTCAGCCCAAGTAAGCTCAAAATACCAATCTTTAATGGATCGATTTATTTGGATCTGTGCAAGTAAAGAATGTCATATATCACCTATAATGGAGCATGAGAAGAAGAGCTGATCTCGAGATTCAATACTAGATCCACAAAAATCATAAAGGAAAGAGGGAAGTGAGATTCATGTTTCTATCCGAGTCTTAGTAGAGAGTCTATCAAGTATAACAAATCAGCTAATGAAAACAAATATTTGAATATGTTTAGAGAACCAGATCAGTCTATACTATGAGACTCGTGGGTGCTTAGCTCTAATGGTCTCCCAAGGAACGTTAATGCTAAATTTTGATGTTTGCTCTCAATAAAAGGTATCACTGGTATCATGGTCACCAATTGCAACAAAGCTTTCTACCTGTTGCATAAATAATACTATTATAGGGTTTCTACTACGTGGTTAACACCATCTAGAATTTCTGAATATTATTGACATTGTAGTTTTCTTTGCAATGGTAAGAAATGATGGTTGACCATCAGGCAAAGCAATATAAAGATGCCCATTTGCAGACCATTTATCATACCAAAAGGATATGGATTGCCCCGATCCAACCCGACATGATATGAATGGAAAAGTAATGTAATAATGTTTCAACAGGTTTCTCCAATTCCAAGAGCAAGATAAGGGGTACCCTAATGGACCAAATAGATCAAAATCGTATGAGGTATTTTGTAGTTCATGCAACCCAGAGGGAACCACAAATGATTCTGTTTACTTGAAAAGGGCGGATTTTTTAGGAGCAGAATGAGCTTGCGGGACCATATAAAGTCACCATCATCATCAGCGAAGCCCACTATCGGCTTCAACAAGGGAAACTAAAAAACAACCTAATTTTGATAGTAAAGAGATGAGAAGGGTACTTGATGTCATTTGCTTTGACAAGAATGTCCGGCAGAGTGCACCAGAGAGTGCTCCTTCCTAATGCTACCCTCTATCCTCTCTGTTTTGGGGGATTTTTCCATTGATTATTATACCACTGGCTGAGTCTGGACAAAAGGAACAGCCCAACAGGAGCCCGCGTGCAGTAGAAGACAGCATCTTAGCTAGTAATCGAAATACTAAACCGCACAAAAAATGCCTTAAAACTGCTGAATTCTGCAGAGGAGATAGCAAGAATAAGGGAGGAATGAGTTTCCACAGTTCAGCTGAGAAAGCATATGCTGTTTGTGTATTACCCACTCCACATCAAAGCCACGTCGGTGCACTTTTGGAGCTAGCAAAATTACTCCTCCATTTCAAGAAGGCACTTGCTCAGATCCTGGGGTGCACAAGATCCTGGTGGCCTTATCAGACTTCTAGTTCCATGCGATTCCGGACGGGCCTCCCTCCCTCCCTCCCTCCAACAAGGACTCTAATCAGGACATCGTTCTCCTGTGCGAAGCGACCAAGAATTACATGTCTGCTCCATTCTGTGAGCTCATCGGCAGTCTTATTAGCAGAAGTGCTACCTCGGGCAACGTTCCTCCAGCCTCTTGTAGAACTGGCAAAGAGTGGCACCGCCCCAAAAAACCGTGCTTGGGCTAGTAGTTTCGTGCTGCCTGAATTGTCGGGCCGTGCCTTATTGCTTGCTCGAAAGCGCGAAAACAAATTTATTATAAAAATAAAATTATGAAAAAAGTTTTAAAGTGATTAATTATACACATATGCTTATATTTTAATGGTTATTTGATTATTTTATTCAAATTAATATAAATTTTAGATTAGTCAGTTATATGATAAATAAAATTATTTTTTAAAAATAATTTTTTATACAATTCGTACTAGACCTGCACCGCCACAAGCATGAAAATTTCATGCCCGGGCGGGTTGGCATTTTTGGACCGCCTGATTTTTCTTGCCATGCTGGTCCGAATTGCCAGCTCTAGCCTCTTGCATAGACTTAATGTCACAATCTACTGATTCAGCAGCCGAGAAGTTCAAAGTACCAATCGTTCACTTCATACCTATCTCTGCCTGTGCCTATATGGCATTCAGACATTATCATTACCCGAGGGAACAAGGATCAAACAAGATTGAATGGTCCTAAAAGGCAGGCCCTGCATTTGTTTATGCGTTAATATGGTTGCCCGGTCCATCACGGTCTCTTCCAGTAATGGAGAAGCGGATAATTGGACGTGGAGATTAACTGGATCCAGGAATGGGAAACATCAGACTGAAGTAACCAGCGATCTGCTATGTTTAACTTCACCATGGAAACAGCTGAAAGGTCAGGTAGGTATAGCTTTGGCAGTCATTTTTCACACCTTTGATGCTCTTGAGTCTGATATTCCGTCAGTTCTCCATTCCACCTTATCTGTGTTGCTTATGGAATTGATCCACTCCATTTGCTTCTCGGTAAGATACCTGAAGATGATAAACTGGAGTCCATGGAAAGCAATCTACTGAAGGAGGACGCAGAGAGTCCCCAGTAGCTCAATACTCAGAAACATGACTTGGTCGAGTTTGCAGTGGGACTGGCTGACAGCAAGCTTCCATTCCTATGGTTAATTAGGCACGACCCAATTCTAGGGGACAAGAAAGTGATTGCTCCGAGTTTCTTGAAAGAAGGCAACGTAGGGGAAATGATTTCAAATTGGTGCCCACTGGAGGAAGTTCTGAACCATCCGTCCATAGGTGAGTTTTTAACACACTATGGTTGGAATTCTGTGCTCAAGGCCATGACAACTGGTGTCCTGACTCTCTGTTGGCCATCCTTCAGGGACCAGCGGACGAATTTTGTGATTGATGGGGCATTTGTTGGAGGTGGAAAGTAAAATTATCAAGAGAGAAGCAGCGGAGAGGCATGTGGAGGAGCTGATGAACACAGATCAGCGATGTGAGAAATGGAAGAAACTGGCAGATGAAGCAACTGGCCCAGATGGTTCTTCTTTTACCAACTTGGGCCAGGTAATCAATGAGATTCTAATCCGAGAAAGGCTGATTTCTATGGGTTTGCTGAAATTTCAACAATTAACATCCATAGTTTATTTTAATTTGAAGTTGTCACCTCAAATGGTTCTTATTTTTCTTCATCAATATCTTGCTCCACTTGTTTATCTTTATAACCATCTTCCACTTTCTCTATTCAAGCAAATCGGATGGAGACTATTCTTCACAGGCTGATTGAATGGAGATGAAAGATGTAAAGCAGCTTTACAAGCATATTCAGCTTAGCTTGTACTTGACAGAACACAAAGGTCTGTAATACAGTGTGATTTGGTTCATTTTACTGAAATTTATTATCCATCAACGTCCAAGTTGGTGTACATACAATAAGAGAATGTGCTCTATTAATAATCTTTCTATCAAACGATAAAGAACCTAGGAAGGACAAAATCAGGATGGTAGTTATTTGAGTTTCTGTATGGCAATAATTCCAGAAGATTCAAATGAATGAAAGAATAAAACTAGAAAAAAAAATACTCTGAGATAATATTGCTTCTCTTGACCCTCTGTGTGGAGCATTTACAGTTCCTGTTTTAGCTCGAGGGAGTGCAGGGCTTCAACAACCAAAACAAATCCAGCGTCTTCCTTTCTCCTCCATCAAAATTAGTCGAACGCCCTGCATCTTCTGTTTCTTCTGGGTTTTGCTTCACTTCTTGAAGAATTTTTCTCTCCTATTCGGAAGAATATTAGAGGTTTATTGACATTGTCAGGTAACATGTGCCAATTTAAAAAATTCAGGTAAATGCTTCAATCCACCACATTGCAAATAGAGCAGCACTCATGATTCTGCTTTTTCATTGATTGCAATTACTCAATCTAAAATGTATGTCTGTGTGTGTGTGTGTGAGTGCATGCGTGTGTTGGTGCATGCATGTGTGTGTCAAACAGGTCCCAAGACAAGTACCTTGATCTGTTTGTTATGATACTCTACCATGTTCTAGACAACAAAGGAGTTAAGCAGGTTATCTGGAGACCGGCCTTCTTTTCATTTTTTGAAAACCTTTTAATGGAAAGAACAGAACCACACTCATGAAGTGAAGAGAAACAAGATTTGGACTGGTAGGTTACCATGAGCCTTGATCTGGTTTCTTTAGCAGAAGTCTTCTTTTTGGTTCCCCCAGTGGCAGAGAAACACTGGGGAGTTGGAGGAGAAGTTTGTATCTGTGACAGAATATTCTCGCGTTTGGGCATCACGTTCCCCATGTCTAGGGTTACAGGAAGATTCTCAGCCTCGCTGACCCTTCTGTAAACCATAGCCACACAAAAAGGGAAAAAAAAAAAGAAGAATCATACAACAATTAAAGTAACATCTTCAAAGAGAGGAGACCATGTGGGGGTGGGGATACCTATGCAACCTGTTCTTCTCCTTGGAAATGCCCATTTCTGATCCATCAGATCTTTCTACACCTACCTTGAGCAATGGCTTCCTCTCCTTTGCTTCAACTCCCATCCCTTCCAAAAGCCCACCAGTGCCCTCCTCCAGTTCAGCTCTATTCTTCTCAACATTTAGCTTCTCCGTGTTCTTCTCTTCTCTTTCCTTGGCTCTTGATGCCAATTTCTTCAGCTCGACGACAAAGTCAGTAATCTGATTGAGAATGTTTCCTCCAGCAAATAAGTTCCTTGCCGACAGGGTGCTTTTCAACCTAGGTGCCTCTTTGGCACGTGGCAGCTCGTCAAGATGTTTCTTCTTTTCACTGCTCGATTTAATGGCTGCCTTGAAGGACCGAATATGCTGATTTACAGGAGTGGAGAGATTCGGGTTCTGATTTTCACTGTCTTCAGATATGTGGACACCGCTGCTTGATTGATTTGCAGAACGTGTGAGCCCCCTCCTTTTGATACTAAAATCTCTGAAATAAATGCAACAGATTTGGCTACCTTTCCAATAAAACCACAATGATTTAACTGTTGAAACATGTAAAGGAGAAAGAGATGAGAATACCTCTGATTCCTTTCACCCAGCAGAAGGGTTTTATAGGCATTGGCTGATTTCTGGTAGAATAACAGAGAAAAAAAATGTCAAAAGCCAAAGAGAGATATGTCAACTAAGATATGATTAAATTGTGCTTTGGCAGATAATAGCAGTGATATATGTAGGCTAAAAGAACAAGAGAAAAACAACGGTCCATCGGAAAAAGAATCAAAGTGGAGTAAATTGAAGCCTCCAATTTCAGAAAATCATGGGATAAATTAAGAAAGTCTCATGAGGTATTTATTTGGAAAATCATCACTCAGGGTTAGGAAGGCACTTGACTGAAGCATCTGTGGTGGATTCATGCTTCTTGCTTACAAAACCAGGAGGAAGAACACACGCATTCAAGTGAAATCCCCGAGTTGAGCTTAAAAAATAAGCATCTCATGTATAGAGAAAACATTTTGAAATTCCGTCCTTTATAGAATAGAATGCGCGATCTGGTACACTGTCAGAGCAGAACAGCGAGATAAAGAAAGAAAGGAGGGGAAGAGAAGAGTGTGAAGAACCTTGGAAGACTTGGGTGTCGACTCGACGAAATCGTCAGCTGTTGCGGGGTGATTGCAGTCTGCAGTGTCGGACAAGAAAAGCCTTCCAACTTTCAAGATGGAAATCCAAGAATCTCTCGAGAACCGAATGAGAAGGAGAAGTTGCACTCACCGGGGCGACAGAACCAGGCAACGTCGTCTGTGGAGTTGTCTTCTTGTGGGGCAGAGAAGTCGTGCCATTTAGGGGCGTTGATGTGCTCGTACAGCTCGTCCTCCACGAACACCCACTGGACATTCTTCCAGTCGATCTTCGCAGGTTCCATACCGCTCGCAATCACGGAGTCAGAGAGAGGGAGATGGAAAGAGATCAATGGAGAAGAAGATGAAGAAGATCCGGCAGGATGTCAGCTTAAGTTAGCAGGAGAGAGAGAGAGAGAGAGAGAGGTAACCGTTGGGGGGGAGCTGACGAAGAAGAGGGTCGAGGAGAGAGGGAACGAACGTTAGAGAGTGTTGCATAAAATAAATGTGCGGACCGTTGTGGGTAGCGTGGAGAAGCATCTCCTCCTCCTCCGACTCGATCATATCATCTGATAATTTGATTATTAATTTAATTATCTTGATCTGTTTATTCATTAATTCTGAACAATCCCACATGATAACACTGAATTCCACACAGACCATGACCCAGGATGTCCCTCTTTTCGGGCATCTTTCTCGGTTTTAGCTGATATCGGTATAGATTGACAGGTCGAGATCAGGACTTCTGTGGGCTTACGTTCTTGTCATCTGGGGTGTTTTGACTTCTGTATCTTTCCATTGTAATTTGCTCAAGAGGATCACCCCAATGGCTCCATTATCGTAGTGGAAGGAGCTCTCTTCTGGGGTCGAATGCTACTGTGAGTTCGATGATACTACTACAGGCGCAAGAAGAGAGGAAAGGGTTATCCCAGGAATAGTTTATTACTGAACTAGGCACCAACCCCGGAAATCCTCCATCTGTGAGTGGTACGAGACAAAACTCTTCAAGCGTTTTTAATTCAGAATTCGGATGGAATCCAAGGGGTGCAGCACTACGAGGAGATGGAGGATGAACACACACTCCCCAAGCCTGTATGACCAAAATTCCAGCCGAAGAACATAACAACTGGTGATGGCGGCGGTTCATGGGGGAAAGCTCCCTCAACAACTGCGTCTGCATTTATTTCATAACCTTGCCGGATAAATTCCTCCATAAGAACCGAAATTTTCTTGTCACCTAACAAGGAAGGAATAAATAAGCACAGATAAAGATATGGGGCCTCAGTTAGGCACCGCCAGATCCGTACTTCTTGCCGAAGACAATCAGCTGCAACTTGTCATAGCCAGCAAGCACACCAGCACCTGCAACGGCGCGGAGGATGTTGGCGCCAGCGCCCTTGAATAAGGACTTGGCACCCTCATTCTTCAGGATCTGCGAGAAAGCGTCCAGCGAGTTCTTGTATTTCACTGCTTCGCCGGATGTCATCATCATTCTTCTACGGACTGTGTCGATAGGATAGGATGCAAGCCCAGCACCATTGGTGATGAGCCAGCCGAGGGCAAAGCTCGCGAAGAAACTATCCTGCAAAGTCCAATACCAGAAAAAGGGGAATGTCAGATTGGAGGTTTAACGGCAATGCACCAGATCATGTTCCCCACGTTTGGTCACGAAAATGAATTGTGAACAGAATCAAGTTTCCCCTGTATGTTCCTCTACTCCTAATTAGAAGTGAGCACTCAGTATTCCCTTCACGACCTGTCCTGCATCACCATCATCCATCTAAATTATCAAGGCCCTAAAGAAGTCTACACCATGTCTATCAGGTCTTCCTAAGACCTAATTGATTTCAAACAGAAGAAAAGCTGACAAACAAGCAAAATTACTAACCTGCAGCTTTCCAGTCAATACCACTGGCTTTAAAGAGTCGTACATTCCAAAATAGAGACCACGATACACAATGATTCCAACACAGGAGATGTTGAAACCACGGTATAGCCCTGCAATACCATCGGACTTGAGTGTCTTCCTATAGACATCAATCAATCCATTGAATTGCCTCTCGCCACCCTTCTTCGCAGCCTTAGCATCATTAGCAAGACGTGTACGGGCATAATCCAGAGAATACACAAATAGAAGGGATGAAGCACCAGCTGCACCACCTGATGCCAAGTTGCCAGCAAACCATTTCCAGTAGCCATCCTGTCCTTCTTGAAGTTAAAGAGCCTTTTGAAGTAATCCTTGAATGCAAAATTCAGGGCCTAGAACGAGTTCAGAGAAAAATAAGATTGTAAGTGTAACCAAGCAATCATAAAAAGGAAACATTCACAGATCATGAAACATGACAAACACCTGAGTAGGGAAGTAGCGGATGACATTGGCAGTGTTCCCCCTCCACAATGACACAAACCCCTCATCCTGAATTGTCCTCTTGAAACAATCGCCAATACCCTTGTAAGGTTCAGAAAGCCTGCCAGACTTGATCATTTCATCCTGATTCTGAATCAGAAGCTTCACACGCTCGATAGGGGCAGCAGCCGTCTTAGACACGGCAGCTGAGACTCCTCCCATCAAGAAATCGATAGCAAAGCTAGCGAATCCTTTCTCTGCAGGAGCATGGACGAACATTGGCGATACATTTGAAGCAACCACAGATAAATCGGTGGAAGCTCTGCATGCAGGGATTGCATGATAATGAAATGTGGCATCGGTATAGTTCCCATATGCACGTCTCTGGTGCAGGGTCGGCCTCTGGAGAGCCCCATTGTGGTTGAGCAGATCTTGAGAGAGGCTACAGCGAACAGGTAGCTGGCCAGCCAATTTGTGCATCACAGTTGGGTGTTGAACCTGATCGACCATCTTTGGATTATCTTTTCCCTGCAAGGAGGCATTCCTTTTATATGTTAAGAGTAGCCAACGACAAGTACTACAAGGAAGGTCGTGTGAATCAGACAGATGAAAGCAAGCCCACAAAGAGGACGTTCCTCCAATAAGTCATCATATGGAAAATGACTAGATAACAAGTATCTACTGTCCACTTCCACATAATAATATAGATGCAAGCCAAAGAACATTAGGTAGATAAGGCCGGATGGAATTAAACACTGGTATCAACTGCCAGAGTACTCGTAAGGATTGCTGCACAGAATATGGCACAACAAGAAGTTCACACTGAGTGAATATGCTTCCAGATAAGCGTGTAAGTAAAAAAGCTAGCAGGTTCAGATCACAAGTTCATGAAAATTTGATTCTACGCGATCCAGATGCAAAAAACATAAATGTATAAAAACTATAATTCGTTTTTAGATGTTAACACAGATTCCTTGCACCTCAAAAGATAGAGAGAGGGCATTAGATAGTGTAACAGGGGAAGACAATTCCAAGAAGTTGCTGGACAACCGGAACTATCCACAAGATCCGCCATGTGAACTAGTAACAACATAGATGGATATTACGTGTTAGGACAATTCTCTAGCGTAGAGTCTGCAAATAATAAGAATGGGGGGAACTCGTTCAAGAAAGAGCGTCGGATGCATATACATCGAGAACAAATCGGAAATATATATATATATATATTGAACAGAAGAGTTGGATCCAAACAGATCTCGGAGCTCCAGACAAAAAGAGGTCACAGAAACAATCACCTAGAACTCGGAGTCTGAAACTCTAGAAGCAACACTGAGGAGGTAAGATCCGGGAAGATATAAAGCCCGAAGAGCGAGTAGTGAAAACGAGCATCCAGCCAGAGGAAGGGGAGGTGAGCGGAAGGAGATAATTTCCATTGGTACCTCGGAGAGCGATTGGTGGCCGCGGGAGGCCGCTGGGCCCGCTCCCTGCGCCTGTCCTGAGAGACGCCCGGGGAATGGGGGCACAGAGAGAGAGAGAGAGTGGGGGGGGAGTGGGCGATTTGTGTGGATGGGAGAGGGGAGCCCGAGATGCGTGCCACCCCATACCGTTCCATATGATAACTGCACGTGCGAGCTCTATAAAGAAATAATTTAGGATAATTTTGCTGACTGACCGTTGGCTTCATGTGGTCTCGTTAAAAAAGAAAAAGAAAAAGAAAAAGGCCTATTTTTATTGGACAACAGCACGTTTTTTTTTTAATGAATTTATTAGGGAAAATCGGATCCAATACCCCACAATGTTTTATGCTTACATGAATTTAATTATTATTTTTTATATTAGTGATTGAGTTTTGATTCTGATAGGGAAGTAGCCCTCGACACACCAAACCACTTTGTCCGCTTCGTCCCACTACGGTCAGTCAAGTGGTCGCTGGGACTAATATGCGCTGACCCCACATTCATCTAGTCTATAGTGAGTTCCACATTTGTCCCGAGCCAGGTACCACACAATAGGAGCTGATTCCTTATCAGATTCCAAAAATTATGCACATTTTAATGTTGAAATCAGATCAGGATTTATGCATAACTTACATTGTACCACTTGTTGCTATCGAGGGCACGTTTGGATGACTGAGGAGGTGAGAGGTTTATTTTGATATATTTTTTAAGATGGGATTTGGATAGGTAATTTATATTTTCTTAACTATTTTATCTAAATCTGTAAAAAAAAAATGACATTGATTAGATACGGCACAAAAAAACTCATGCCTAAGTCAACATTTTCGTGCCACTAGGGAATATTGAGCTGTTGTGGAATGGCTCAAAAAAAAAAAAAAGCTTGCTGGCTTA
>CXYZ01007891.1:452672-484462 GCA_900006705.1 Sonneratia caseolaris
CCCCCCCCCCCCCCTTCTCTTCCCTTCCCTTCAAATTCCCCATTTCTCTCTCTTTTCTCCGGCCGCCCTGAATTCTCCTCCTCGCACCTCTCCCTCTCTCTCTAAAATTCCCCATTTTCTCACTCTTCGCTCCTCTCTCTCTCTCTCTCTCTCTCTCTCTCTCCGTCTCCGTCTTCTCTCCAACTCTGCGCATCGATAATCTCTCAGAGAAATGGCTCAGAGGACGGAGAAGGAAGAGACAGAATTCAAGGTGCCGGAAACCCTGACCCCGTGCATCAATAACTGCGGCGTCACCGGTAACCCTGCCANGACCCCGTGCGTCAATAACTGCGGCGTCACCGGTAACCCTGCCACCAACAATATGTGCCAGAAATGTTTCAACGCCACCTCCACCTCGTCCTCGGTTGCCGCGGCCGCCGCCTCTACCTCCACTCCCACCACCTCCACCTCCACCTCCACAACAGCGGTCGCATCAGNGCTCCACTCCCACCACCTCCACCTCCACAACAGCGGTCGCATCAGACGGCAGCTCGGTTCTCAATTTCTCCGCTGAGAAGAATACGAGATCTAGCCCGTCTAAATCGCCTGACCGTACCGGCTCGCGGATGGTCGCGATTAGGAAGCAAGTCCAGGCGTCGACGTCGCCAAGGGCCGAGTCAACGGCCAGGAGGGAGGTGAATCGGTGCTCCGGTTGCAGGAAGAAGGTAGGCCTGACCGGGTTCCGGTGCCGCTGCGGGGAGCTCTTCTGTGCGGATCACCGGTACACGGATCGACACGACTGCAGCTACGACTACAAGGCGGCCGGTCGCGAGGCGATCGCGAGAGAGAACCCGGTGGTCAGAGCCGCGAAGATAGTTAGAGTTTGATGGTTTTCAGCATGAACTGGAGCTGGCAGAGCTGGAATCTCCGCACATCGAGATTCGATCTCACCGTCTCTTACCCCGGAGACGGTGCCTCCCTAGAAATCTTCCAGATCGGGGCATCCGTAGTCCATACATCATCAGGAAATGGAAGATCAACAAATTCCAGCTCTGCTCGTCGTCGGTGTTCAATCGAATCTTCGCGATTTCATCTCTTTTTTTTTTTTCTTTTTTCTTCTTTGTTGTGGTTTTTCCCTACCTTTACCTTTCCGTCCCCTGCTTGAGAACTTGGTTTTCTATTATTGAGAATTAAGGTTAATAGATAATTGTGGGCTTTTCGGGGTGGCGTGATTTCTGAATTGGATCCCTGTAGGAAAATTTATCCAGCATTTTTATATTTATTTAAATAAACGTATAATTATATTGCGGCAGAGAGAGGAGGAGGAGAATGGCATCCGATGTAAATTTATGAACAGTAGAATGGCGTCTCTAACGCAGTCCCATCCACACACAGCTGCAAGTTTGTCGGTCGTGCGAGTGGTGGGCAAAGTACGTGGGCCCCGTGATTAGGACGTGTTATCGCGTTTTATCGTGAGAATTTGGCCAGAAAATATCGACTGCCTCTACCCAACGTGGATTTGCCACGTAGAGGGTCGAACCGACGGAAAAGGACAAGGCTGGGAACGTCCGCCGTCTGCTTGGACTAAATATTTAGTGGTTAGTACATTATTTACGATGTGAAATTTATTCCTCTTTTTTTTAATAGACGCACACATATATTATATATATTTGGTTTAAAAAGAATTATATTCCATAGATTGTTTTTTATATTAAATAATTGATATTTAAAAAATATTAAAATATAATTAATTCAATTCAATCTAAATTAATGCACTTAAAAATAAAACTCTCGCCTATATTAATTTTTCATGCTCCAATTACTCTCTTCTTGCACACGTATGTATTTATGAGATTGGGTTGGTTGGGCAGCCTTAGGATCACGCTAACACCAATAATGGTACTGGTAATAAAAATATATGATAGAGATATGGGCACATAACATGTATTGATAATATTTGTTATGGGATCAAAAGTATTAATCGGAATATTTGATACATCTTTTACTTAAATGATATATCGGATTTAAGTCTTGTTATTGAGAAAAAAATTTACTTTGACGAGTTTCACCCGTATCAGTTAGCTGATTCGGTTAAAGTTGAATTAGTAAGAATTTAATAACTTATAAATAGTAATTTATTTATGTAAAAAATGATATTTGCTATGTTAATGAGGAAAGCTAAATTATAATTACAAACCGTTAATAAATTGAGGTGCGCATCAACATGTGATTGATTGCGTGAACATATTGGATTAGTGGCTGCACGCGATGGATGAAGCGCGTGACAAGTGGTTGTGATGGTGTTAATGGTGCCCCGGCGGGGGGGCGGGGGTGATGGGTCCACTAGAGAGAGAGAGAGGGGGGGGGGAGAGAGAGAGAGAGAGGAAAGATGTCCACAATGTTTTGTCAACATGATGACATCTTTATGTTTTTTGCCTGCTCGCCTGAAAGATCTAATTTCTGATTTAAATTTTTTTTAAAATATAAAATTTATAAAATAAATTCGTTATATACTGTAAAGAATATTTAGTCTATCTATCAAATGTCACGCATGACCCTTGACAGAGAGGAAAAGCAGCCCTGGCAACTTCGACCAACCGGTGCTTGCCACGTGGCCTCACACTATCTGGACCGGCTTTACCCCTCCTCCTCGGGCTTAAACGACTGGTGTTTCCGAATGATATTCAGGGCAGGCACTGAAAAGTTCTACGCAGCTGAGCGGCTTAGGAAACTAACCTCAATGGACAACCCTCAAGAATTAGGGTTGGCAAGGGAAGGCCGGCAGCTAGGATTGTGAGATGATGAAAGAGTAGATGGGGAAGGGAGTTGCATTAGCTCATGGAAATGGCATAACCAATCATGGTCCTCTTACGATGGTGATGATGAACGGGAACGAGTATTGTAAAGGAGAATGATTCGAATCTGCATGCTGCCCCCCCTGAGGAGAAAGAGAGAACCAACTCCATTAATCAGAGCAACAAAAAGTGTATAAAAATATTGATGTGCCAAACCTGGAGATGACCATTTCTGCTGTTTCCATTTCTTTTTAATTCAAGGAGTGGTTGGCAGACCATATATTCCCTCAAAGGGAAGACCTTCTGAGCTTGCCTTTGTCAAAGCTTGGAAAATCCGCATGCTGATCTGAGCTGTAGGCATTCATTTGTTTAGAAATGCGGTGCCAATATCACATCCATTTAGAATCCGAAGGCCCATGTTATCAAGAAAAGAGCTATAGCTCCTGACCTGACCACCCCGGAAGTGCCACTGCATCGAACTGTAGTCTTAACATGTTCCTAGCATCAACTTGCATGATGACTAGGAACAGAAGCTCTCTCCCGTATGCAGGATGCTCAAACCGGATTCTCCTATCACAGTAAGAGAAAAGGATTCAAGTGTTCCGATAGATATGAACATAACGGGGTGGCCGCTCCACTCAGAATTGGAAAGTAAGTTGACTACTCAGTGGCTGGTAAGAAAATCGTTAGCTTCTACCATCAGGCTGGATAAAAGGGCCGGGGATTTCATCCGAGCCCCGGGATCAAAGAACACGCAAGGCAGCAGTTCTCCACCAAACTTGCATTGCCATTAAATACAAATTCCAGCGACATGTCTAACTCTGACCAAAACGGGCAAGGGAAATGCCTACGCATGCATTCCTCAAGTAAGTTTTAAACTTCTGCAGCAACATAGCAATCTTTATTGGTATACCTGTCACAACAAACCATCATCAAGATGTGTCTCACGCAATGAAGAAAGCTAAAAACAAATTCCTGCTGGGACAAAAGGTTCCAGCCCCCAAGATGGCTCGCTCTCAGCATAACAACTCTTCATGAGCATAGCTACTACTTCATGTCGTTCATAATACCAACTTCACTACCTGGAAATTCAGTGGATGTTAAATGAACACAGGCATATCACCGAGGATTCTGCATGTCCTGCAGTGCATGAAATTGAGCACCGAAGGATAACACCAACATCATCTGGTTCCAAATAGGATGAAAGTCAACTCGCCGCTTCACAAGCGACGGACAAGTTTTGACCATTGGAAGCACGAAACAACCTCGTGGGCTCAACATTCTACTGGGAAACAGACGAATGATAGAAATGGATCAAAAGGAGAATCATGAACAACTTCTTACAGGGAAATAAGCAACCTTGACCACGAAGTAGGCGAAATCCAAGATCGACTCTTTTCTCCACTACTGAGCACAGTCAATCCAACAGAAGCGCTGGCACTAGAAGCCTCTACCTCACTGAGACTATGGGCCCGAAGTGGCAGACTGCTTGCCGTGTCGCTTTGATGATACTTGACCGCTTCTCCCGTTCATCCCCATGCCTGACATACTGAACTCGAACGACGAACCATCCACATTGCACAAATGAATTCGAGCATCGAAACAACACTTATGAATCGATTTGTGAAGCAGAAGTTACCTCAGACTGGAGTAGAGAGTTTCTGGCGTAGCTCTGCCCTGCGGTCGAAATCGAAGAGATAGGTTCGAGTTTGACCGTGACTGGCCCGTCGAATTGGGCTGCCGACAAAGCCGAGGAGAGGCCGAAGCCCATTTTGAGAAGGTCCCTAGTGTAGGGGCAGCATGGTAGTTTCGGGTCATATGAAGGGTAGTTAGGGTAGGATGAAGTGGTGTATATAAACTTCGAGTTAGGGTTTTTCCGAGTCAGTAGCAGCGAGACAGCTGGTTCGGGGGAGCCGTCAGCAGCTGAGGAAATTAGAGAGGAGCGAGCAATGGCGGACAGGAAGAGCAAAGGGCGGAAGGAGGAGGTAGTAACCAGAGAGTACACCGTAAACCTCCACAAACGCCTCCATGGATGGTACGTTTTTTGCTCCTCTTACTTTCTCCTTCTTCTGGTAGCGTTGTTGACGTATTCATTCATTTTAGCGTACGTGTTGCTCGTTGGGTCCAGTTCTGTTAGATTTGAGCTTAATTTACACCATTTTCTATGAATTTCGGATCAGATGGTTCTCTATGTTGTTGTACTTGGGAGAGGCCACACTGCACAATCAGCAGGTGTTGTAATGAAAATAGCGAAATAAGAACGCTCGGTTTTATTGATTAGAGCTTACTGGTGATCATGAAAACTTAGGCTCGGTAAAAATGCCCTAGACTTGGGTTATCGGAATCGAGACGCGACTAAGATCAATAGCCCTGGGTGAGAATGTGGCAAGTAATGCACAATTTCAGCTTTCACATTGTGTGCTATACTGCTTTTACCGTATGTTTTTTACTTGAAATTCTTCTTGTTATATATATGTTAATGTTTTGAGTGGAAGTTTGATTTCTTGGGGACTATTTGTTTATTGTGTCGCAAGGAGAATGCCATTAAGCTTGTTCTATACGCCTTTAGAATGTGAATCCTACCGTTTAAAATTGCTACTTGTGTCAGTTATTGCTCTGATCAATGTTTGATAGACTAGGGAACTTCTTTCTTGCTTTTTCTTCTATGAACATCAATGGAATTAAGAACCTCTTAAAGGTAAGAATCTCTTTATGTAGTTTAGCTTATGAAGTGGGTCAATTATGAATTGTGATGTTGTTTCATTATCAGACTTAGGGATTGTTCCTTAAGTTAAGGACCTTTATGTTAGCCATATTTAGAGTGCCATTTATCAGTCATGGCCTTTGATCCTTATAATCTTGCCATGCGTGACTGACGTAAGTACAGTTGCTACTGGCACGTCCTACTTTGATTTATACTTTTCTTCGACATATCTTTCTATAGTAGCGTATTTTCAGTGGACCTGTTGTATGGATGACAGACCTATTCTGACATTGTTTATGATCTGAAGACTGCATACTAGCATTCATGTATTGCTTTCACTGTTTCCCAGCTCTTGTAAATTTCTGAATGCACCTTATGTGATGTGGGATGAACTTTTCTATGATATTTTGATTTTTTTTAACTGATTAGGGTAGTTATAGTAAGCTTGCTTCCTTTTTTCTCTAGGAAATAGACTTGTGATGACTTGGAATGCCATCATCGGATCATAGCCTCACTGTGGATCAATTAGAGTTTTCTGATCATGCTGCAAGTTTGTTGTTGTATTTTGTAGCTTGAGTCCTGTTCTATTCCCTCTTCCTAAAATTCTTAGGTAGGAAGAGGCATTTGTCCTTTCTCCTAAAATTTTATTTTGTAATGTTGCAGCACGTTCAAGAAAAAGGCTCCCAAGGCAATAAAGGAGATCAGGAAATTTGCCCAAAAGGCTATGGGGACAACTGATGTGAGAGTTGATGTTAAGCTGAACAAGCATGTCTGGAGCCGTGGGATCCGAAGCGTGCCCAGGAGGGTCCGTGTCCGGATTGCCCGTAAGAGGAACGATGAAGAGGATGCCAAGGAGGAGTTCTACTCCCTAGTCACTGTTGCAGAGATCCCTCCTGAGGGGCTGAAGGGGCTCGGCACCAAGGTCATCGACGAGGAAGATTAAGTTTTACTTGATCTGCCCGTGATTTTGTTACCACACTCTGGTTTATTTCCGAAGAGAAAGAATTATTCTAGTTTGAAAGATACTATTGTGGATCCGCTTTCATGCTCTACTAATTTTATGAGGGTGAATCTTGACTTGATGTTTGTACTGACTGGGAAAATCCACTCCCAATTGTCATGTGGATTGCATCCATTTCACGGACAGGCTGATTCTGGTGTCAGTTTGGAGGAGACATCGCATTGTTAATTATTCGTGCCGATGCTAATCTTAGCACGGCCAGTCAGCCGAGTATGATGAGAATAACAGCGATGAGAAAATCCGATAAGAGAAAGAGGTTGATAATGTGTCCACGTTCTGTAGCGATCACTACACATGTTCACCTCCAAGAATTGACGACGGAGAACGACTGTCTGGGGGCTCGCGATGGGCAAGTTTGCCGCCGTGCTTGGCCATGATGGACCGACCCTTCTGTTGATACACATCTTCCCTCTAACTAGGTCAGGGTTCCTGCTTGTCGCCCTGGCCTTCTTCCACCGTCGGCAACACTCCGCCGGATTATATAGGCCTGCTCTCAGAGAGAGCGAGCCCTAGAAGGCCTAGGATTCATATTGGGCTTCCAGATTAGAGCCCGGTTACCCTCTCATCATATTCATTCAGGTACGTTGTCCTGAGGCGCGTGTACGTTAGCGGGCTAGAGTGTTAGAGGCATAAGAGAAATAGGATCCACTTGTGACCGTACCGGTCAAGCGAAGTCCGGTTTCCCGCCAAAGAACGGACTTCGACCATATATCAGCATGTCAAGACAGCGACGGTCGAACACCGAGATGGAAATAAAACTTAGAGGTTATCGGATTTATTTTCTCTGTTTCAAGTATCCAAAGGCATGAGCATTCAATTTTGAAGTATTCTACTTACTGCTCATAGGCCAAAAAAATCATATATAGGCTGCTCAAAAGAAGGGGACTGTGTCTGCAATGGAGAGACAGACCACCGTGGTCGAGAAACTTCGACACGCTGTCAAAATACATCGGCCCCGTTCTCACGGGGCATCGGACGAAGCCCGATGCTTCGTAGATTTATTGTCAAGCACGAGGTGAAGATGACCGACCATCTATCTGATCTTTCCTCTCAGGATGAAGCTGCCTTCCTGCAGTGATTTTCCAGCCAATCCATCGTGACACTTTTGGGCCTCTCAAGGGGCAGCCCCAGTGCCCTATCCCAGATCAACTGAACCACAGGCAATGAATGCAGTGTGTTCTCTTAAAAGCTTTACCAGGCAGGTAGCAGTGAAATAGAAAACAAAAGTCTCGACGTCCTCACAAGAAGAAAGCACAAGTTTTTGAGTACCTGGGAGGATATGCCGATACTCCTCGAGACACCGAAAAGAACGGTGTAGTACCTGCCCAGAGATTTTTTACTTGATTCCACTGTCATCTAAAACCAGGCAGTACGGAACAAATCTACCTTTAAGGAATCATACCTTGCTTCAGACAGTCCGAAATGATTCAGTAGAACTCCACTGTGAGCATCGACGTTGGGCCATGGGTTTTTGACCTACAGTTCCCAAAACCAAAAGAAGCGGATCATTTCTTAGGCATCAATTAGCATTATACAATGGATTCATCAGGCAACGCAATTGATTTTGAGAGAAAAACTAGGAATATGCCTCACAGAACAAAATACAGAGAATAAGTCAGATCATCTATGGCTGCCGCCATCTCTATGTGGTATTTATTATATAGCAGCATCTGAGAGCAAGTGGCCTTATACCTTCCCAAGCTCAGTCAGAATCGGAGGCACCACTTCATAGAGCTTGGACACCTGCAAAAATCATTAAGGTAGAGTTTATTAAGTACTAAAATTTAAAAATGCATCTCTGTATTAACAATCACAGAGAAAAATGTTTTCACCAGCTGGAATAGTGGATCATCAGGTAAGTGCTTCAGGGCAAACTCCCTCTGGCATGTGTATCGGGGGTCTGTTTTACGGAGCACTCCATGACCAAATCCTGGAACCACCTGCAGATTCGAAAAAGATAACGAGCTGATGAATTACAGAAGTATCGTATATCTGGGCATCCAAAGAAAATTCTCAGCTAAATGTCTGTTAAACATCTCTAGCTAGCTCAAATTTTAAAAGCACCCCATATTGGCTCTTCTAGAAGAAGGGTGTGCAGAAGACAAGCAACTGCAGTGTAAAGTCCACAGATCACCTAGTATAGCGAATGCATTCACATGGAACAACATCTGGACTACAATTGCCACATGACCCGAGTTCCAAATATTTTATCAGAGGACCAATGAGCTTGTCAAAGCACATGAAGAAATGAGGTTGGCAGGCCAGTGGAAAGCTTGAAGACGGAGTTTCAATCTATCCATCAGGATGATTAGGTATAAACAAAATAATAAATAGTCTCTCTCTTGTGTACAAAGCACATGTTAGGCAAACTGAGCACTGCAAAGAACTTAGGTAGTAAGAATATGATTATCATAGAATTTTACAGCAATAAGCAGCTCATTATTCTCTTGCTTTTAATATTGGTTTTTATCAATCATCTCTGGTTTCTCATTGCCCCTATTCTTGAAAATACAAAATATAAAATTTGTGCATTGTTCTGCGATACCAGCTAGATTTTCTTCAAACCCATGTTTAGCTTTTGTCTTTGCTGTCATTACAGTAACACCTTGATAGGGTCCTGGTTTCTTTTGGGCGGTTCATTCCTATTAACATGGGATGGAAGTTCATACATTCTTGATGCAATCAATAACACTAAGGGAATCAATAGACCCAGTCAACAAGATATGAATGTATCTCTGAGAAAAATCACAGAGTTGTGATTATTTCAATCATAGTGGATCTGCCGAAATGATAAATAAATATTCGAACTTACCTTTCCACTATTCAATGTCTTCCAGACATACTCTTTCAACTGTTCAGTAGAGATACTCTCTCCGCACTCATCTACGACAGACTTAATCCAGAGCAAAACTTCCTGTGACGGAAAGCAGCATTTAGAGCAGGGAAATAGGCCAGGATATGAATGCAATCATGTCTTCAAAAAAAGCAAGAATAATGCATTTCTTCAAAAGAGTAACAACAAAAACAAACTCCTTGGTCCAAAGTCAGCAGTGATTGACAAGAGAAAATATAGGCTGAGGTTGATAATCCACACAAATTTCGAAACAATTAAGATAAATATAACATGTATCAACTGTTCATGAAAAACTTTGGAACTTGTTTCAGATGATTAATTTTTTGATGTGTAATTGCAAGTGACATCTATATATATAAAAGAGAAGGGATGGACTTTTATTCTAAAAAATTTTGGAAAAGCGAGAGGATGAACTTGATCCTTTGTAGAACCACTACTTTCTTACAGGAACAAGATGCAGCCCTTGTTATTCAGTCACCAAAAAAAAAAGATGCAGATATAAATGTTATTACATTAATTCTATTGAAACTCTATGCATCTTACATAAATCCATATGTTTTATACAAGTCATCTACATAAATCTTATATATGAAAAAACACAATCAGCTGCATAATTATTAGGTAAAGTGCATCACTAGTACTGTGGGCAACCATATTTACATCAGCAAGGAATATTTAAACGATTCAGCAAGGATCAACATATAGAGAATAGCCGCATCCAGGGAACTGCATTAAGGAATAGTTAAGATCTAACTCAAAAAATAGGGGCTACCTATCACATATACTCAATTACAACCCGAAGTGAAGAATATGCTGCAGGGTAAACCATATACCTGATTGGCCAAACCATGGAGTGGCCCAGCTAGACCATTCAAAGCAGCTGCAAATGAAAGATAGGGATCTGAAAGCGCACTAGCAACCTGCATGCAGCAAACTAACTAATTGTAGAAACCCCATGCACAAGATACTAAACCTCTACTTTGACAAGATATTCAGCTTCATCTGATAAATTCTATGCTTCTAGACAGTATCAGAGATATACATAAAGAGTGTTACAAAATGTTGGAGACATACACATCTTCTGTAAAGTACTTTAAGCTAATGTCACACTGCAGAAACAGAAAATGCAAGGGAATAAAGAGTCTAACTTACAAGGTGACCTGTGTGAGCACTAACATTTCCTCCTTCATGATCACTGCAAAGAAAAAGAAAGTAGAAAACATTGAGTCAAATGAAATTGCCGTACCCACATGTACATGATGATGTTGTCCATTCTGACTTTGATGGATTATCAAACCTGTGAATTGTCACATAGAGCCTCATAAGCTCTTGCATTTTGGGATCATCAAATCCAAGCATATGGGAGAAATTACCCCCATAATCCAGAGAACTGCCCATTGGTATAAACTCACCGCCCTTGTATATCCTTAAAAGGAAGAACAAAACAAGTGTAAGTGGTAAGAAGAGTAAAAGATAACATTTTCACGTGAGGGAGAATAAAGGCACAGTTATAAAGGAAAGAAAAATATTTCCTCTTCCTAATAAAAGGTGTCCCTAAAAATCACCATAGTATTCACATTAAATAAATGCATTGCAGCACATGCCAACATGAGAAGTTGGTAGGATCATTATGAAAATGTAGAAAAATTCAAAAGGAAAAAATCCAACAGTGATCCAACTCCAACAGAGAAAAGGAGGAGATTAAACTAAACACTCCACATCCACCAGATGAGCACAACATTAAGAAATACATGCGGTAAGAAAATGTTATCATGCGAGATGAATCATTTACTTTGCCAACTTACCTTCGATAAACATAGGCAGCAACCAATGGGACACGAGCTATTAGACTAAGAGAATCCTCATATGTGGGCTCCCAGTACCTAGAATCCAGCCACATTTTTCCATATATGTGAGAAGTCCAAAAGGAAGCCAACCATACTGTAAAAATACTCAGGCCACTCACTTAGATTTATGAATCCCCTTCTCATATGCCTTCTGGAATTCACTTTGTACCTGAATGAAAATCAATCATTCTATTTTAATTATGCAAACAACTTATGTTACACTCACACCAGGACTTTCTGATGTACCACTGAGATGCTAGCAGGATTCCAAGCACAATTACAGTACACTAAAACTATATAGTCAGCAAATTATTGAAATTATTGTGAAAACACAAAAAGTGAACAGGCAGAAAAGAAAATCAACAAAGAAGACTGGTATTTGCGGTATGATGAGCAGATGGAAGTAAAACATCTAATAGATCAACTGAAAGGTCCAAGATGAAGAAGAGAAAATCTGGTATAGAGCTGGGTAAAAATGACCAGAGCATCTTCCACACTCAAAAATCTTAAAGGTTGATATAAATGCCAAGGTGAACAAGTGGTTAGAAACAAGCTACAAGTCTTACAAAGGCAGGGATATGACTTCTCACCCATTCCACGGGGGATACAGATAAGCAAAACGTTTAAAGTGTACACCAGATGAGGCCACTTAGAGAATGAAAGGCTAGAGGTTTAATTTCTTCAAAACATGTGTGGATTTTACTAGTATCTTGCTCTAGCTCTGCTTTCTCAAGAAAGAATAGAAAATTAATTCCAAAACTCAACATGACTACCTGAAGGGCCATCACACCAGTTGCAAACTGAGTCATAGGATGAGCTGTCACTGGTAGAGCATCAATGGCCTTATATACGTAATCTGTAGATCATTTGTCAAAGTCAAAACATTCAGCATATGCATTTCAGCTTACATCTCATTTGAGCAAAATGAACACTTCATAACAGATACAAGTATCCACAGCAGATTCTCCAACACACTTGCTCTATTTCTCCACCCAACATAAGCTATATTAAGCAGTGCAATTTGTTCAACTTTCAAAATGCAACAAATATTTCATGAAGATATTTTCTACTAGTTCAGCAAATATTGTAACATGCTATTGTAAAGCCACCAAGGAATGCACCATTTCTGACCTGGAACAGTTGCACGGCCTCTCAATTCACTCGAAAGTGCATCCACTTGCTCTTTGCTGGGAACCTGACAAGAGTGAGAAGATCATATTGCTTTCTACAGAAACATGAACATAAATTCAATGCTTCCCAATGAACTTCAGGTTATCTTTAAAATAGGGAGGCTTGCAAGCTGACTGTTCTCATCCACTTATGAAGTCCATGAAATTCGAGCCGTTTAAAACTTCTCTACTCTGGAAGAGGGATTTCTAACTGAGGTTGGCCACCTAACTCTGGTCAAACTGGCTTTATCAAAGTCACTGGTGTATTACAAATTCCTCCTTCAAATGTCACTTGCGGGGCAGATTACTTTAGAGATCATTCAAAGTGGGTCATCATGGGGGCACAAGAAGTTAGGAATTATCTTATTGATAGGAAGGGCATCTGGTAGCATATTTAACCCAAAATTTCATGGACTTTCGTACAAATAAAGGAAATTCATCAGTTGCATGCAGCACATTACCAACCTTTCCTGTTAAAAGCAGCCAAAGAAGCCCCTCGGGAAGTGGTTCACCACCAGGTTTCACAGATGGCAGTAACTTTTGGCATTCAGGAATGGAGAGACCCCGAAATCGAATACCCTAGAAGTCAAGATGGCCACAATTCGCATCAGAAATTTATAAGAGAGAGCCATATGATTTTCATCCTCAATGACAGAACTTTTGAGAATCAGAGCTGCACAGGTAATTGTTCATTAAGTTCTTTATAAAACAATATTAAAAAATTACAGAGGTACGATCACCTCATCTGGGTCAAGCAGTGACGTTTCCCACAGCAGTCCTGTCATTCCTCGCATGCCACCAAGTACCTTAAACAGTTAATGTCATAAAGGATAATTAAGACAGGCAAAAATCAAGGAGACATAATATCACATGACAAAACAAAATCAAAATCGGTTTTTATCTTTCAAAGAGATTCATTTACCATGTCAACAGTAATATTTCCTAATTGAACCTTCCCGTGATCAGCTTTCAGCTTCTTCAGGCGCTCCTGCAACCATAGCACAACATGAGGAAATCTTAGCTAAGTTTCATTGATGAAGTAGTATTACAGTGAATGAACATGGAATTCTAAAATAGTCTTAACATGTGCTTAGGTGTCCATGCAACATTCCACAGAGTATTTTTCCACAATCTTTTCAAGCAGTATTTTCAAATCAGTTTTTGGCGAAGGATTTAAGACCTTGATTGGACCACACTTTAGAAGTTGCAAGCACGATTTTCTTTGTGGGGAGAGAGAGAGAGAGAGAGAAGCGATTATGAAAACTTCTATCACTTATACTCTATCTCAAGCATCAATTTATGCATTCAATATTAGAAGTTTTAAAGTAGTGTCTTCCAACATTTTATCTATATCACTTAGAGAAATCTAAAACAAAGATACACAGGACGTACTTTGTCAAATGTCGGACATCAGATGGCATGATGGAAAAAATGAAGTTCAACGTTCAAAAGATGTTATAATGCTCAAAAATATCTTCAACAGTGAAAGCAATAATTTTTAATTTGATATGAAGGTTGAAGACTTAATGTTGGTCAGGATGAGAATATCAGCACAAACAAGAAAATACTATCTGGAAAAGAGAAGAAACATATGTAAAGTTGAGAGAGAAACCTGCTGTTCCGGAATCAATTCCTTCAACTGCGAATAGAGATCCTATAAAAAAGGAGGTAAACATGGCATTAGCAAAACCTAGTAAACATAAAAAATGGCACATTATTTTGATCCTCGAGAGGAATTAATGTTGATTAATGATGGCCTAGTTCATCCTAGGAAG
The DNA here is from genome assembly GCA_900006705.1 of Sonneratia caseolaris. Classification (NCBI taxonomy): domain Eukaryota; kingdom Viridiplantae; phylum Streptophyta; class Magnoliopsida; order Myrtales; family Lythraceae; genus Sonneratia; species Sonneratia caseolaris. The sequence continues at coordinate 466,817 of CXYZ01007891.1, forward strand.
TTAACTTCTGTCTATCTGTGCAGCTTGCACACCCAGGTAGTCCGTAAACGACAATGTTTACGCTCCAGTCAGAAGTTATAATTAAGGAGAAATAGGGACACGGGAAGAAACTAATCCATCAACTGATAGCATCGGATAGGCTTGTGAATCATCAACAAAAATATAAAACAGAGCATGCCCATTTACAACTAACAATGGGGTCCTAAGTTCAAAGCATACAGATCTTGCCATCAAGAAAGCCGTCGGGGCTTCATGTATGGAAAACAAATTAAAATAAATAGTATTTCAAATCGGGAAAAAAAAAATCAGACAGCAGTCATCAGCCAAAGATAAGGGAGAAGGGGGTGGGGTGGAGAGATTACCAGATCAGACGAGCTCTGCATCTGAAGCCATCTAACCGAATTCCCAAGAGTTGATTGCTGCGCCTGTAGGATGCGTTGAAAGAGAGGGGATGCAGAGTAAGATCTAAACCCGAAATAGTAAAGACTGATTGACAGCAGTACGGCTTGAAGCTTACAACGGTACGAGAACGCAGTCTGGAAAGCGCAGAAACAGTTCTGAAGAAGACCATTTTTGCCCAAACAGATCGCCTTGACCTCTACTGAGCGGTAAACAACAGCGATAAAGTTGAGAATCTCGGTGACGCCCCGTTAACGGACACGGAGGGAGAGGGGGGAAGGGAGAGCAAGGATCCGCTCGCGAGCTTCTAGGAATCAGCAAGGCAAGAGATTAGGTCAGGCTGCAGCAGCTCGTACCTGATGATGAGGATGGGAATTCCTTGCTGATAATCTCCAGCTGTCAGGATTCCGTAAGTACCTAAATTCTCCGACGACTGGTCGATCTCTCTCTCCTTTCTTCTCCGTCCACGCGGCGGCCGAGGGTCCAACACTTGGAGTCTTTAGCCGCAGAGTGAGGCCAGTCAGATTGACTTTTCATTCCTTCATCGGTCACATTGATTCTTCGTATTTACCAAATTGAAATTGTTTCTTTTCATCGCCTACATCATTGGACCAACCTATATTTTTTTATCATTATTCTTTATATATAACTATTAGTGAGCAATCCAAATTATGGCATATTCTTATAAATTTTCATTAATTATATATATACATACATTTTTAATTAAAATTTAATATAATGTAGTTAACTCAAATGGTCTACGTCCAAGCCATTAAGATATTTTGACAAATATAAATATATATATATATATATGTGTGATTATCTTTGTTGAGTAGTAATTGAAATTTCATTCCTTACTTAGAAAATTATAAACAAAGATAATAAATCAAGTTATTTATCAATATTGAAAGTAATTGTATTAAAAATAGCTTCCTCTACGTGGTCCCAAGCTTGGATTTGGAGCACCGTGTCTGCCAAAATGTCACGGAGAAATTGAATAATTCCGATTTTGTTAAAAAATTATAAGAGTTATGAAAGAATAAATTATCACCCCTATAACAATTATACTCATGGAAATCGAAATTATCACTTTTTGATTGTTAAGTTAACAATAATATTACTGTATCAAACCGTCTTTCTCTATTGATTTATATTATTTCCACTCACCTTTCCTCTGCTCTCCCACTCTTCAAATGCCTCAATCCAAACACAGGTTAGAGCCCAAAACACATGGGGTGGAATATACACACATACATATGGATCATGGCCCGACTTGGACAATCTAGTTTTAAGTGTCCTCCGGAAAGCCACAACATTTCATACAAGCCATGAACTACACTTACAGTGTTATTATTCAATGCACGATAGAGCAGATATGTTGGTGATTATAATGAGAAACAGAGAGGATGAGAAGTTTCAGTTTTATCCGAGTGCTCTCAGGGCACTGCCAATTTGCCATCACAGCTGGAGCCATGAAAACCACAAGAGTGAGGCACATCCTGCGGTCATGGTGCTTGCCACTGCCAGGCTTGATCTCATCCCCGTTCCATCGCCCTGCTGCGGAGCACTGGCTGCGTTCCCTCCTGCGACAGCAGCAGGCGCGCCCGCAGGACCCCCAGATCCAACCACTGCGGCTGCCAAGGATATTCGGGTTAGTGTTACTCCAGCAGAACCGCGTACGATCGGGAAAGAACCGTTTAGTGGGATTCGAGTGAGAGTTTCCGGAGTTGGAGGTGTTGATTACCGCTCGGGGAAGGGCTGCTGGCAACACCAGCTGAGGCGCCTTTGCCGGCGTACCGATAGAAGACTTGGGCCTCCGGGGAGTGCGGATCCAGGTGCAGGAGAGCTGGGCACTGGGAGACATTAGCGGGAGCCTGGCAGATTGAAGGGAGCCCGAGGGCAAGGGTGACATTGATGTTGAGTCCCAGCTGGGGGTCGCTGCCATCCTTGACGATGACGCACAGGCACTTCTTGCTCGTCGCCAGGACCTGCTTCAGCCCACCGCAGCAGTCTGGGGTCGGCGCCCTGGCCTCCCCCTGCACGTACGGCAGGCAAGTCGCCATCCCCGCCAGCTGATCCGTGCACTCCTCCTTGTCCTTGGAGGCATCCCCGCCCGCTCCCCCGCACAAAATCAGAGCAACGAACATCACGAGCACCGGCGCAGTGCGTGCGTCTCCCATTGATTTCGATTTTCGAAGCTATAATCCTCTTCTGGATAAAAATGGGAGGCCAGATGATTTCCCCTCCCCCTCTTCCTCCTCCTCCTGCTGCTGCTGCTGCTGCTGCTGCTGCTGCTTTAGAGAGGAGAGATGTTTGCTTTTGCAGCTTGCACGGATCTATTTTATTTAAGCACTCGTTAATGGGGGTGCCACGCGTCATCTGCAAACAAGCAAAGATGTGACGTTCTTTTGGTGGTGGGGGCGCCGAAAGCAACGCAGGAGAAGAGAGAAGGGAGAAGCAACAGAGAGGGAGAGAGCTCTCCGTGGAGTGGACCACTACCGCTGATGGTGCGCCTTTGTTGTTGCGCTGCATGGCGGATCTTAACATTAGTGGAGGGGGGAAAAAGGTTCACCAAACCCACCGAGACCACGAAGATCATTACCAACCAGAAGAAGAATTAAAAAAACAGACCAGCAGCTCGGACTGATGTTCGCTTGACATCACCATTCCAGGAGAGCACCGAGGGAGGTGGAGCTCGAGCTGCCATGGCATCTCCCCCGAAATCCGATGCGTTGTGCCTTTCCTGTCCTTCTTTTCTGGGCCTGCAATGGCACAGCCGACAGCGAACGGCCCATGTCTATCTTTTATGGAGGCCGAAAACCAACGTGGCCCAAGGAGGGAGGTCAGTCTTCGTTTTTTCCCCCATTTATTTTTGAAAAATTATGGGAAAAAACTAATAATTTTTTTTTAAAAAATATCTTGGAAAACCCTAAGAAATCGTACATACACAACATATTACTCCCGACACAATCCCATATATTTCAACTTTTTTTTCAATTTTACAATTAAATACATGATCTTTATTTGACTACGGTAATAATAAAATTCCGAGAATTAAATACAAATCATCATGAAAAAATCGAATTCGAAATTGAAGTAGAAAAATACAGTTACCAAATTGCCCTCACCCGAATGTTCAGATAAAATTTTCTACTTAGATTGAATTTTTCCTCAACAATAATAATAAGAGAAAGAGAGAGAGAGAGAGTAGAGAGGAGAGAGTCTGGGCTTTAGGTTAAACGTATGGAGGAGTAGATCCTGCTATCTTCTTCCCTCGCTATCGCTCCCTCCCCCTCTCTGTGGCGGCTCCCACTCTCGTTTTTGATAAGAGGAGATCGCCGGATCGGATCCTCGCCCTGCAGGACCCCTTGTCCTGCCCCTCTTCGACGCAGGAACCCTCGATTGGATCTGAAAGAGAGGGATACCTCCCCTTCTGCAAGAAACCGCCATGGTCGCGGGTGCCGCAGATTCGACCCAACACCCTCAGGCGTCCTCGACATCTGTCCCGTCCGCTGAAGAAGAGGCCTTGAAGAGAAACACCGATTGCGTTTATTTCCTCGCCTCCCCTCTGACCTGCAAAAAGGTTTTGCCTTCTTTCTCTGATTAGTTCCTCAAATGACACTATCGGGCTTTATTTGCCCTTCACGATATCTTCACTCTCTCTTACTTCCAAAACACTTGTGTGTTTTGGTGCTTTGTTGATGCGTTAATTTGTTTATGTTATTGATTGGTTCCGAACTCTCTCTGAATCTTGAGTACGCTGCAGGCGTTGAGGTAAGTTCTCTGGTTGGTTGGATCTCTTTCGGGTTGGCTCTTACGTGTTTGAATCACTGTCACCGTCCTGTCTCCTCTCTCGAGAAGCACATTCATTTTTTTTTCCTCCACCAGTGGTATTATTTCAGATGCCAATATCTGTGCTTAGAATAGTTATTTGGAAGCAGTTGCCTTCAGAGAGAATGCTTTCTTCCGACTTTTGTGAAATACGTCTGCTTGAATGAATCGGTGGCTTGGGCGTTCTTCCTTCAGTATTTATTTTCGGTTTTATCTTTCGTATAGTAGACTGATTGAGGGCCTGCGCTGTCTTTTACTCCTGTTCATATCGTTTTCTCCACTCTCTTCTTATGCGCATTCTGTGTTTGCGTTTTATATGCTTGGATGGCTGTTGTTTAAATTTTTTTGTTGGTTGTCTTTGGATCTAATCTTTCTTCCGCTTGCATGACCATTATGTACAGCGCAATTCACAATCGTTTATCCTTATATTTGCCAGGGGAATGAATGTGAGTATCGTCACAGTGAGTATGCTCGGGTTAATCCCAGGGATTGCTGGTATTGGTTGAACGGTAATTGCTTGAATCGCAAATGCGCTTTTCGGCATCCTGTAAGTACTTGAAGTACCTTTGTGAGCTCTTTGGTTGTTATTCTTCTGCATTGATATCTGAACTGGCTGAGCTCCCCATGAAAACTAAAATTCCTTTCTGGCAATTCTTTTCAGCCGCTTGATGGCTTATTAGGAGGACAGGCATCAGCTTCTAGTGGAGCATCCCTGCCCCCGCAGCAGGTTGTTGTGCCACCTTCTGTGCATAACTCCTACAATAATTCTGGTAGACAACCAGTGCCTTGCATTTTCTTCCAGAAGGGGCTCTGCTTGAAAGGTGATAAATGTTCCTTCCTGCATGGAACCAATTCAATTGGTAATAAAGTTATACAGGCAACGGCGACAATGTTGACTGGGGATCTTTCCTCTACGAAGAAACCTTTGAGCATCCTCCAGAACTGTTCTCAAGAGCAGAAAGTACCTGCAGATTCCTCAAAACCACCTGGTTTGCAGTTAAATGCTAAGCTGGCTCTGAATGCCAAAAATAACAACATACCAGGAAATGAAATTGGTCCTGAAAAGCTTGGTCCTCCAGCTGGAAGTATAGATGAAGAGGCAAGCAAACCCTATCATCCATCATCCACTGTGAAAGAAAGTTCACAAATTAAGTCTAGATTGTTGCATCTGACTCATGCATTCAATGAACGGAACTTCCAGAATGATAAGGAGGTTGAGGAACATTTGAGGGAATCCTCTCCTGGCTTTGATGTTCTTGTCGACGATGAAGTTGGAGATGCTGGATATTTTCATGGGGAAGATCACTTTGGAAGAATGGGAGCTCATGATCAAAGAAATCTGAGCTCTGTGTCTGAGTATGATATGGATCATCCGTCAGACTACAATTCATTGCATGATGTTGACAGAGAAATGCTACATGATCTGCATGCATATGAATCTTATCAGATGTCAGGGCAGTTCGGTTGGGATCAGCACCAAAATCCGTCGGAGATTATTTCAGGAGGTCTGAGTTGTCGAGAAGGGGGGAATCATGTCAAGAGTGAGAATTGTGATGTTTTTGAGGGATCTGATCTACGGTATCACCTTTCAAAGCAGCGGAGAGTGAACGGCTTGAGATCAGTTGTCAGCAACAATTTTGTCTCTGAGTCCCATGTTGGGGAGCGAAATCACCGGGAATCTTCTCAGAGGGATTTGCAGAATGCATCTTTTCAGGAGAGTTCCCTTAGCAGCCGCCTTAGGGGCAGGATAAAATTTCCTGGCAGGTCTACTGTGGATGACAGGGAAATGGACATAGAAAGGAGTCGGGGCAGGCTGCAGAAGGGGAGGCTTATTGATAGGCTGAAAGGAAGGCTACAAGACGGGAGCAGCAGCATGGAGGGAAGGAGCTCATCTGGTCCTTGGAAGAGAAGGGAAACCTGGAACAACGATGATGCTCATTTTGCTGGACCGAAGAGCCTTGCGGAATTGAAAAGCGTGGCACAGCAAATAAAGAGTCAAGAATCATCACCAGGGGCATTGGGGCAACTGCATTCAAGACCCGGTGACCAACAAAGTGATGTTGACCTGTCATTTGAAGGGCCTAAGCCTCTTAGCGTGCTTCTGAAAAGGAAAAGAGAAGGTGAGACAGCAGTGGCAGCAGCTTCAAAAGGTGGACCATCTGTCAATGTGGAAGAAAACAGTGAAGAGGTGTGCGACAGTAGGCTGACAGGGAGCGTCAAAAGTTCGGCTGTGGCTCGGGTGCATGATTCTCCTCGGACCAAGGAAGATGTCCGCAACTGCCAGCCTGATAAGGAGAAAGAGGTTGGTCTCACAGCTGTTGATGTGAACCCTCCCAGAGAGAAAGGGGTAGGCATGGTTGCTGAAGATGCAGTCGATGAGCATGAGCTCGACAGTGATGATCGGCAGGATGGGGTGTTTGATTATGAGCAGGCTGATGATGTGGAATACAATGATGATGTTGAGAATGCTGATGAGGAATATCTAGACGATGAAGATGGCGATGACTTTGCTAAGAAGGTGGGGGTCATGCTAACTTGAGCAATCCCTTTCTAGCTTCGCGGTGGCTCTTCGATATATTCACTTGACTGGTATACGATTGGAGAGGAGACAAGTTACGCTGAGAGTGTTTTAGGAGTCATGATGTTGGATGGAGTCTTCTTTTCCTTTGTCTTGTTTGGGCAGTTGCTATTGTAATGAAGCAGCCAGATTGAACGGGGGGGGGGGGTTTTTCTGACTTTGAAGGCAGTGGTTGGTGCCTGACCACTGGAGGCTTGCGAATCCCTTTGATGTAATGGTAGTAATTAATAAGAAAAAATAATTATTTTAAAAGAACACTACCCGTGTAATAATTGCATAATGGCGTTTCTGTTAATGCTGATATTCGAGCCTCTTTCCCCCCCTACCCCGTTTTTGGCCATTAACAATGTTCTNAGGAGCCTCTTTCCCCACCCTACCCCGTTTTTGGCCATTAACAATGTTCTCTGCCTATGTACTCTCTCTATCCATCGGTAGCCACTGTTCTGTAGACGTCGTCCACCGATCGTCTCGACAAAAGACCAAGCCCGGTATGCAGCACAAAGGGCTGGGAAGGCCCAATCCCGTGCGTGAATAGCAGTTGAGTGAAGAGGATAACACAAATGGGCACAAGCAATCCGGGCGAGGAATTGAGAGGCAAGGAAAGGTTACGCAGAGCAAACAAGGCCGGCCGGTCAATCGAGTCAAGGCTCATCAAGTACACACACACACACACACCTCAGTTACAACAGCGATACCACTCAAGCAGAGACTACTGGACTAGGGATTCAGTACAAGGTTTTCTGCATTTAGTTTTATACACACGCCTGCGTCACAACTCACATTCCAGCTGTGGAACATAACCTCAATTTGATCAGGGGTTATTTGCTCCAAAACCCACAGAAGGCCGATACTTCGCTTCTTCATGTTGGTAGTTGGAATCAGCATCAAGAAAGGTACTTTTGCACCCAAAAATGGTATCTCGATCCATCCATTTGGGACCCAGAAACACGGTGAACAGGGAAGCCAATAGGGTGAAGAGCATGCTCCGCTCAGGTTATGCATTTACAGCAGTAAATCAGTATCATTTGTACAGCACAGTGGAATAGATCATTCGCCCTCAACAATATAACGCCTTCAAAACCTAGGTTCCTGCCTCAAGGGTATTCCACCTTCTGAACCAAAAACCATTGTCTGGATGAACAAGAAATTATTATCAGACCAACTTGGCTCGTTTTTCCCAACTGAGATAATAGATAGCACAGGATGAAGTAGCACATACGCAAGATATTTTACCAAGGCAAATACAATGAATTATGACTAACTTTCACGAAATCAATTTGGTAACACATTCCTGAGACTCCAGTTATGCTAAGAAAAGATAGGAGAGTATAAAATGGCTTGGAATTGACTAAAATATTCAATTTTATATGAGGATCTTCAAAACCCAGCCCCCTCACTCCTTCCCAACCCATTTTTCTTAATTAATTTTAATAAGTTAATACGTCAGCACAGATATTGGGCCAAAGCATTAAGCTTAGCTCTGTGAACGAAATGAATATAAAGCCTTTTGTCACATAAATCAACTGTTTGCCGGATTAAGAAGACAGAAAAGATGTCAAACAGTTCACACGTGAACAAGTAACATGAAATAACATGCTATGCATAAAATTTTGTAATTTATGGGTCCCTTGTCATTAAACTTAGAAGGATCTTTTCTTGCAATGAACATTATAAGGATACAATATCTTGCAAATCATTAATTCTGAACCAAATTAAATAAGTGTGGGAGCTAGAAACTCAAGGCAGCAGTGCCATTAGAATTGTAGTATGCATGAGTGTGAGATATAGTGTGCATCTCGCTAATGCTTGCAACCTAAGAAACCACAGTCTGATCAGCACTAAAATCTTCAATGGATGGAGTGAATTTTAAATAGGATTGAACATAGAGCAAATACAGAGAATAAGTTACCCGTGCTGCACAAGGCAATAAGGTATTTGCAACATCTTCGTCAATAGATACAAGAAGTGGTGGCATCTGGCTCATTATACCAGGCATGGCTCTCATGCTGCAAAATTGTAGCATTACATATGCAAATAAAGCAGCCAGGTTCGTCAGGTTATGGACATAAATTTTGCAACAACCAGCAAATACTCTAGCTTATGGTGAAAGCTACCATACTTGTTGAGAATTGTTGTAATATTGTTCCGAGTATGACAAAGCAGGTCAAAGTTCTCCTGCAACTGTAGAAGAGAACAACAGGATGAGGCTCCATCAGTGGAGTTCCTCCAGAGATATCAGACATAAACATAGTAAGTGAAATGAGCAAAAGGGTCATATTCACTAATATGCTAAATGCGGATCCCACCAGGTCTGCCCCTTGAACTAAGTTAGGTTGAATCAACATTGTCCATTCTAACCCTAGGCTAAGTCACCCAGCATGGGAGAATACCTCTGGTGTCCTTATCTGGGTCCAAAGTGGCCCACAAGAAGTCACCTTGGCCAAAGATACCACGGCACCAAAAATAGAAGGGGGTGGATGCTGTCCCGGGCAGGGAAATTTTTGAAAGACAAAAAATTAAGAGACATAGTATAAATGCAGAACAGAAAACTCAATTTTCTTCTTTACAGGATTCCCGCAGAAATTTGCTACCCATTGTAAATGGTAGCACTTATGGGCTCAGCACAGTGATGGAAACACCTTCTAACACTAATATCCCAGCATATTATGGAATAAATCCTGCTCAACGGACACCTTTGGTTGCAGTTCCATCTATCAAGTAGTCTCCAGATTTGAAAGCATAAGGCATTCCAGATGCGGAAACAAACTCAAAAGCACAACGTATTCCTCATGTGAAAAATTGATTTAGACAACTAGGCCACGCAGCAAGTATCTATTTAGTAGTGTCAATTAAGAACTATTTAGCTACAGTCCCTGCGCTGATATAATCCACAAATTTTGATATTGAAAATATTCTTCATGTGAAAATAATTGAAAGCAGTGTCCTATCAGACCTAGCAGTTCTGGTTCATTGAAGGAAGATGATCACGGAGGTAAACAGAACAATATTAGTGACATATCTGCTGAATGTCTGGAGTTAAGACTGTTAAACCAATTGAGAATTTCATCTAACATTTCTTAAACATCAATATCCACATAAAGAAAAGATATATTTGTAACATCAGTCAATGCAAAAGCCTCATGGCAGCTAAAGAGTTAGCCAATTCACTCCAAATAAGACTTAATTATAAGTGGGAAAAAGAAGCACCATGGCGAAACATCTTAGCCACAAAATGGCTGAATCTGAAAAAGATGCAGAAAAGGTATGTCATAAAGGGGGCAGCAGGATTTTACCTTAAGTAAATTAAGATTGGCTCTAATTCGATTAAGTGCTTGATTATTCTGCTCCAAAAGATTCCTAATGTTCACATCACCACTGGTTCCTGATCGTAACGGGAAGAATAAATTTGCAATTTAACTAGCTGAAAAAAGTTATTGCATGATCAATCAGCTTAAAGAAACCCCCTCGGACCAAAGTTAGCCACATTATAGAAGAAAAGAAGGGCATAAAACAGTAGAAGCAACTCCTGCAGGAGCAGATAACCGAAGTGGGCATATGAAGCTGAAAAGAAGTGAACTGATATCTAGATGAGCTGTCAGAAGTGTTTCTACAGTCAACCTAGAGCAGAAACTGTTTTCGAGCCCTGCTGCAGCTCAGCCAGCTTGATTGCCAATTCAAATACCAACTGCCAAACCTATGTTATAAACTCTGGTAACCATTATTGTAATGCTCTAGACAAATTCATCAGATGGAAAAAAACACCAAAATTTTGCACATCATATGAAAGTTCAAATGAAATCATTAATTTCATTTTGAAAAGGCCAAGCAAAAGCTGAACCTACCCTCAACACACAGAACATTACTGTGGTCCATACGGTGGATACTAGGAGAATAGGTAGCCATGTTTGAAGGCAGAGCTGAAGTAATCTTGGAGGATGATTCCACCAACTTCATTATTCAGAATCATGTCATCAGTAACAACAATATACTACAAAATGAGAGAAAATTATAATCTTGTATCATTTCCCTTCCATCATGGTCAGTATATTCTGGCATTAGATTTCCTTTTACTGTTTGTAGTTTCACTTCTCAATGACGCAATGCCATATAATGTAAATAACTACTTGCCAATGCCATAGTTCTTTTCTTGAAGAAAAAATGACACCGCACCATCTCAAAGAGGGGCAAAAAGGTTTAAATCAAGGGATAAAGGAAAAAAAAGACCACATGACAAGTTGCATTGTCAATACAGAAAGTCAGATGTTGATACATGCCAGGTAGCAACAGAAATATGTGGGTTCATAGAGATGTGCACCTCTAAGATTAGAACTATAAGGTAAGCAAATTACCATAGGTATGCAATGGCAGCAAAGTTATAATGAGTGAAGCTGCTACAGATAGCATTTGTATATAACCATATGCTATAATAACCACCAAAAACAAAAACAAAAGATATGTTTTCTGCATGCACCATAAAAACAGATATTGGTTACATATCATGCACAAAGCAGTTAAAAAGTCACACAGGAAAGGAAAGGAAAGGAAAAAATGTCCTCACAAGTGTGCACACACCTTCCTAACGTTTACCTTCTTCCCAGGCCGCTTCCCCTACAAAGAAATTAATTGAAAAAATAAGAACATATTGAAGCAACCGACAAAGTGAATATATAGATTTGTAAGCATAAATTACATGCTGGTCCAAGAATGCTTATTTACAACCAAAAAGAAAAACAATTTAGCTATTGCAGCGTTTTCAGACTGAAGGTTTGTTGAAAGATTAAACATTTGAATGATGATGCCCAGTATCAGAAACTCCATAAAGGTGGCCATTTAATACAACTGATATAAATCTAAAAGGGGCTTGAAACACTTATTTTGTAATGGCATATCAGTTGGTTTATTCTTCTTTCCTTATTTAGCTTTCTATCTTTTATCAAACTCTAATCCATGTACATATTTATTAAACCAAGATATGCATGTAAAAAAGAGGAAGACATGATGCTCATAAAGGAATTTAGTATCATAGTTACAATTGAGAAGGCTTGTGAACTCAGAACTACTTGAATCAATGTCATCTGCTATCCAAGTAAAATACACGTAGAAAAAAATAGCCTATGAACTTATTGCTATGCTGGAAACAGCATTGGTTGGGATGCTGCAACACTTGAGAATAGAGATGAATCTAAGGCCAACTTTTATAGCTACAGGCAGCCAGAACTATTCAACATACAAAATTTTGATATCCATGTTGTCAGTGATTTGCAGGAGGGAAAATTTATAGCCTTACCATCATCCATCTACACCTCAATGCAACATCTCGCACTGTTTTATCTTGTAGAATGGCTGCTATCTTTATGTATTTCATAATACTGGTTTCATCCGCATATCTACGATTCAGTAGGGGAAAATGAGCGTATGGAATCAAATGCATTAAGGAACATACGTTTTTTTACGTAGAAAGCGCAACATCAGAAGAGACATGTATATAGATATAGATACTTTATCTCCCTTCAAACACATAGACAGACAGACAGACAGACAGACGCAAGAACACGGATAGACCAATAGCAGAGAGTGCAAAAGCATGTCAGGAATGTTAAGTCATAGTTTATGAAGCCTCCACCGTTGATTTGTTGAGGAATCCTTTCATAAGTATACTCCACAGGCTAATCCACAGAAGGATTAAGGAGGAAAATTCCTATACTCTAAAATAGATGACACGGGGGAGGAACCCTTCGTACGGACAGTACCATGTTAGAAGCATCCTCCTAGAATCAAAACTTACGCGTAACCGCAAATAATGAGTATATTATATAACTTAAATTTCCATAAACATGAAGCGAAAAAGTGACTTACTTGACAAGGCCTTCTTCCAGTTTACCCTGCTCGTCGGGAGACCACTCAACTGCCAATCCGGTGTCGTGCTTAAGACCTGTTTCTGGGTCGAGGAACGAACCCGAAGAGCTCCCAGCTTGGTGTGATCCTGCACTTTTAATAACAGTGGTGGGGTTCCCAGCACTGAAAACAATACCGGCTGCGCCACTGACCCCGAAGTAGCCATCCCCCATCATCAGGATCAACTGAGAAGGGAGCAGAGACACTGAGGGCGATTGACCCCAGTGAGGGAATTTGGGAGTCGATGAGTGTTTCAGAAATAGCTGCCCCGCTAGATTAAAACAATAGGGAGTACCTCTATCCTCCCTGGATCAACAGGCAGCAATCGAAAATGAATACAGTCCACTGATCAGCCCATAAATCTACACATTCAAAACCCTAGAGCGGGAATTGTCACCTCTTTCACTTCATCTGCGCCATTACAGAGCGGCTGAAGGGATGGCAGAGGTTACGGTGGAAAACTATAGAGAGGCGAGAGGGACGGGAGGAGCTGAGAAGAGCCTTCGGACGAGCTGCCCAGTGGCTGAGCTAAACTCCTGTAGATGAGAAAGCGAGCATGATAATCGCCTTCATTTTATGGTTTATTTAAGGCCTTTTTTTTAATTACCTTTTACACTTTTTTCAATTTCATGATTCTTTGAGAGTTTTTATTCTCCTTAGCCTAATTCCCCAGCACAAATGACTAAATTATATAGTTCATTGCTAAAATTCATGTTTTGGAGGAGGGTTTAACTTNGTGAATAACTTATATAGTTCATTACTAAAATTCATGTTTTGGAGGAGGGTTTAACTTCTCATAATGAACTGATTCAATTCGAATCGAATCAATTACGAGAAAAATAAAGGGTATGGGAGTCCACTCGGATTTCAGATTTTCCTCCTGTGNGTCGAATCGAATCAATTACGAGAAAAATAACGGGTATGAGAGTCCACTCGGATTTCAGATTTTCCTCCTGTGGCACTGCTTTATCAGAATCAACTGCCCACATAAAAAGACGACCAGAAAGAAAGAGAACAGTGGGAAAGTTGGTTTGTGGGAAAATGGGAGAAGCTGACCCATAGAAAAAGCTCGAGAAATGTTTGGCTCGCAAGTGTTTGCCGTTTGCGGTCTGCCCTGACTCCATAGAGACGACAATTGCTCCGATCCAGGGGGCGGGGGCGGTGGCGGGGGGCGTACACCCAGAGAGAGACCGAAGGAATTCTGTCAGAAAATGACCCAAACTGATTATGAGAGAAGTGAAAACTTAGTGCGTCATGAAATCAAGGAGTCCTTAAATCCAATCATCTATCGTCGGTTCAACTTATGTATCATCCCTTATCTTCATCACACGGGAGATGACGAGCCGTAGGGGAAGAAAGACAATGGCTTGGGTCAAGCCCTTGCCACTAGGGATGGTAATACGGTTAGTTTGATCCGGAACCGATCTATCAAAATATTTAGCCGGTCTGTAACCGTTCATATTGAATTGATGGACGATTATGGGATGAGTATAAGGAATAGACCCCCTTGAACCGGAACTAGCCGAATACGTTTTCTAGTTGGATCAATTCAAACGGTTAAAATACTANAAAAAAATTCATTTTGAATATTAAAAAAGTATAATCAATCGGTGGATTAAATCAACATTTTGGAACAAATTCAGATATGTTAGAACCATGTTCCTAACTGGATTATTTCACTAAATAAATATATCAAATTATAATTAGATTAAATAATTTTAACCTAATTTCGAATAGGTGAAAACATATGTCTTAACATCTCTACTTGCAGTAGTGCAAATCCGCGGATTCGGATTACGTCCACACGCAAAGACCGAGAAGCCCTGTGCTGGCTGCCTGCTTCCAGCCGAATGAGCGGCTCTCGAGCCCTGGAGGATGTCGTTGGCCCCTCCAGGAAGAACCACCCGAAGCCCCAAACCCATCCCCGGGCCCTCGTCGCCGCCTGGAACGAAGAAGAAGAACTCTTCAAAGACGGAACTGTCTCCCAGGTGGCCCCGCCAGACCACACACCCGCCAGCCTGCTCCGCCCGGCCCTAACCGAGCTGCCAGAAAGAAGGTGGGTGGAGATCATCTTCGGCACTGGCAGGGGCCCGAAGGCGGGGTGGAGATGATACTCAAGGTCCTGAACTGGCCCAAGGCGGCGACCCGATTCGATGAGTACCACGAGGCGGTGAAGTCCTGTGCGGGACGGCGGCGCGTGGGAGGAGGACCCTCGGTGCGTGGCAGGTGGGAGCGAGGTGATGCGGATCCGGTGCGTGGGGCCCACGACTGTCCTATTCCTTGGTGGTCTCAATGAGTACACGGGGCTGTACAGCGGGGCAATGTGCGGCGGTCTGCACGTTCACGGGCGAGCGGACGGGCCCAAGAGAGTGCGCTATTTCTTTAATTTCCTTGTCGCCCTTTTTTTGGGGGGGGGTGAAATTTGGGTCTATCGTGTCATGATTGCAAAGAAAATTTTGAATCCATTGGTCAACCCGATTTGAATTTTTGGAGCCGTTCTGGGCCAATCAACGGACGGGTAAATGAATTCAATTACGTTAAAAAATGGAACTCAGTGTAATTGGTATTATCTCCTTCTATGACCATAGAGTCTATTGAATTATCATTAGCAAAATTTCATATGCCCCATTGGATAATTAGGCAGCCCCCCCAATACGGTAATCGGTGGAGCCGAACTATAGAGTCGAATGACCAGCATGGATTCAACTGACTGTTGAGATCCAAAGCGTGTACCCACTCGTCTTCTCCTACTGATTGTCTCTAGCGAGAAGGCGTGACTGGAATGAACAGAAAAACCCTACTCCTAGAAACCTCATTCGAGGGACCAGAGCGCACTATAAGGAAGGGAGAGTACAGGATACTGAGTGGGTCGTACAAAGCGTATCTGAGTCACAGAGGCCCGAGAGGGAGTGATGGGGAGCGCACAGGCCTATGATGGATGGATGAATAGACAACACCTGCAATAGTTAGGGTCTGATACTTTTTTTTGTGCTGATTATGGGGGCAATGAAAAGGAGAGACAGCATACTATTATTAAAAAATGCGGTTTGGATTTATTTAAAATGGTTTTAGTATCATTTGATTTGATTATAAATCTAGCTTAATGGATCGGTTTAATTATAAATTATGATTTATCTAAATATAAACCGGCCTGTGAATTTAGATTGGCCTGACAAAAATCACTAAAAACTGTCCAAGCCGGTTCGTTTAACATCTCTGAGCGAAGTATGAAAAGGATAAAATTGCACCAGCCGGGAATCGAACCCGGGTCTGTACCGTGGCAGGGTACTATTCTACCACTAGACCACTGGTGCGTGATGCATGTCTAGTCGCTTCAAAGAATATTGACCAAGTCACTGTAAGGCGAAGTCGAAAATTCTTCTCAGGCATAATTTTCTCGGTTTTTTTTTTTGTAATAAAGGAAAATGTTCTTTNCACCAAGTCACTGTAAGGCGAAGTCGAAGATTCTTGTCAGGCATAATTTTCTCGGTCTTTTTTTTTTTTGTAATAAAGGAAAATGTTCTTTCTACTCCTGTGAAACCTCCACGTTTATAAATTGGTCTCATGAATGCCTATTAGATCATGAAATAGCAAGTCAGGAATTATATCAAAAGGGTACGTAAAAACTATCAATTAGAGAGTATAATCATCATTTATCCATGCATGCTTTGTTAGGAAGTCTGCCACCGCATTGACTTCCCGATATATATGGCGTGCACGAATTCTTTGGAAGCCTTGGCAAATCTTTCTGCAATCATCAACAATGGGAGCAATAAGTAAATTAGTCTCGACAGTGCCCCAAACTAGCTTGAATAGGACCTTAGCATCCAATTTAACAAAAAGGTGTGTGATGCATGAATCCCGAGCTAATGAGAGGGCGTCTCTAAGGGCCCACGCTTCAGCCTCTAGGCTGTTTGCAGCACCCAAGCATCTACCAAAACCCTTTAACCAGAGTATTTGCTCGGTATTCTCCCACACGCACACATATATATATATATGTATTAGACCAAAAGAGCTCGATATATATATGTATATATGTATGTTTGTATGCATGTATGCTTATAGTAGCAAAATAAATGCCAAGTAAATATTGAACACCCGAATAATCATTGTAATTACTGCAAATTATAATAAATTTTTTTCTCGTCATACATCACTCGATATCTGTACAAGCGTGAAAGATTTGATTTATTTACATTTGAGCTGAACCAAGATTCAGATACGGTTAAGATACGTGGAACCGCCTCAAGCGGTTCATTTGACTTCCAATATGGTTATTACGAGGAGATTAAGATGATCATCTGCTGACTACCTGGCAACCTCATCACAGCTATCTCTCTCTCTCTCGCGCGCGCGCGCGCGGGGTAAATCATCTAAACCTTCCACGTCGTTTCTAAATCAAGCTGACAAAAAATGGCCTTCAGACATATTTTTATCCTTCAACAAGCACAGACGCTACTGACCACCGTTTCTCCTCCTCCTCCCCTTGTCTTCTGTTTTTTATCCAAATCCAGTAAGTAATTATTCCACCATTAATTTCCATTTTTCTTTCCTACATTTAGTGGCCTCAGGGCCCCCTCTTGTTCCCTGGGCAAACAGCCTCAGCTATCGTTTTCTTCTCATGGCGTCGGAAGCCACCGGAGGATTCTTCTACCACAAACTCCAGGACCCCGCCTCCTCCTTCACCCCACTCCTCGGCGTCGAAGGCCGCCAACCCGGACGCTGGCGGCCGTCCGTCAAGGAGATCTCCATCGGTCTGTCGGGGATCCTGATCGTCTCCATCTCCGTCGTGTTCTTGTCTGACACCAGGCAACAGCACAAACCTCTCTGCATTCATGCCGATCGTGCCACATTTCTGGGACGTAGAGGGGCAGAGGTTCCCGTGGATGTAATACGCATATCTCGTGGAAAACCCCAAGGAGTCTCCGAGAAGTCGAACCGGG
>CXYZ01007891.1:486670-501728 GCA_900006705.1 Sonneratia caseolaris
CCCCCCCCCCTTCTCGCCGTGATTTATCTTCCTGACAGTTTTGGCATCATGTTACTGTTCGTGCATGAAGGAATCTTTCCTGCGAATCAGAAAGAGACAGCTTTTTTTTTCCTTCCTTCCTTGAACTGAAATGCAACAGAAAGGGACAAATTTTGAAGTTCCCGTACAGCCTGGGTCAAAAGTCAAAACCATGACCATTTCAACTTTGACTTTTGCTCTTAGTTTGAGAAATTTCATATGAATTATATCAACGGGAAATCGCCTGTAAAATTACATTAAATTTTGAAAATTTGCCCCACTCCTATTTCTCTTTCTCTGTGTATTTCTCTCCATATCTTCTATTCTTCATGTTTCTCATCTTCGGCAGCCATTCACCCTGCATGTCAATTTACCACTGTCAATCTCGATTTCTCGCGACGACGACGACTTCAACTTCTGAACAACTAGAGAGACTAACAAATGAGAGAGAGAGAGAGGGATGGCTGCAATGAGCAAATTTGGGTACAGTGAGAGAGGGGAGAGGACAACCATGAGAACTTTGGACGAGGGAGAGGAGAAAATGGAGAGATGGCGGGATCGGAGAGGAGAAGAGGAAATCAGAGGTCAGATGTAGTGATTGAAGGCAGAAGAGAGAGATCGGAGCTCAAGGTTGTAGGGGGAAAGAGGAAATTGGAGGCTAGNAGAGAGAGAGAGAGAGAGAGAGAGAGATCGGAGCTCAAGGTTGAAGGGGGAAAGAGGAAATTGGAGGCTGGACATAGTGATTGGAAATTAGAGTCGGAGATTTTGAAATGACGATCGAGGTAACGAGCTTAGGCTCCCCATACTGACTGGCTATCGGAAACTTGGTTTGGGATGAAGGAGAACGGAAGGAAGAGGAGGGAGGTGCCGGAAGTGATTCGTTGCCGGGAAGTGAGTGAGTGGGGCTGTTAGTATGATAAATTTTAAAATTGAAAAAGAATGTTGCCGTTTTTGAAAAAAATAAAAAATGAGTGGGGACGCTTTGACACGTGCGCATGACCTATTGAGGAAAAGTCTCACGTGTCAGTAATCTAAGCTATTTCCTTTCTAATTTGTCCATGTGGAGTGAGATTTTTGATATTATGAGAAAACTATATATATCCCATACCATTTTGGACGATTCACAAGCTAATGAATTGTCTCTCTTCATTGTATGATGATGGTACATGGACTCTCTGCCGCGGCCGGACTCGGACACACGGTTTCAACCGCTTCATCAGACCCCAATGGTGAGTGCGTACTCTCATGTCTATGATTAATTTGTCCATCGAAAGACCCTGATAAGTGATTTAGGGTTTTTGTTCTTCTGCCTAAGTAAGATGAATGGAATCTGCAGGTCCAATGTTCTACAAGGGATTCTACCACATCTTCTACCAGTACAACCCAGATGGAGCCGTGTGGGGCGACAGGATAGTGTGGGGCCACGCGGTGTCCAAGGACTTCGTCCACTGGACCCACCTCCCGCTCGCCATGGTCGCCGACCGCTGGTACGACCAGAACGGCGTGTGGAGCGGCTCTGCCACCGTCCTGCCAGACGGCCAGGTCATCCTCCTCTACACGGGTTCATCGAACGAGTCAGTCCAGTTCCAGAACCTCGCCTACCCGGCGAACCTCTCCGACCCGCTACTAGTCGACTGGGTCAAGGACCCGAGAAACCCCGTGCTCAGCCCGCCTCGGGGAATTGGCAAGAAGGACTTCCGGGATCCCACTACCGCCTGGCGAACCTCCGCGGGGAAGTGGCGCATCACCATTGGCTCGAAGGTCCGGCGGACTGGGCTCGCCTTTGTGTATGAGACTGAAGACTTCAAGAGCTACCGGCGCTTGCCCGGAGCCCTCCATGCGGTTCCCGGCACTGGGATGTGGGAATGCGTCGATTTTTTCCCCGTGTCGGTTGACTCCGAGAATGGGCTTGACACGTCGACCAATGGCAGAGGGGTGAAGCACGTCATGAAGGCGAGCCTCGACGACGATCGCCACGATTACTACGCGATCGGGACGTACGATGAGGAGGCTAGTGCGTGGGTACCGGATGACCCCAAGATCGACGTGGGGATCGGGATTCGGTACGATTACGGAGTGTTCTACGCTTCCAAGTCATTCTATGACCAGAGCAAGAAGAGGAGAATCCTGTGGGGTTGGATCAGTGAATCGGACAGCGAGAATGCTGATGTTATGAAGGGCTGGGCTTCCCTTCAGGTAGTTCTGTCAATCCGAGAATTGCCCAATTCTTAACTTCGATTGAGAATCGAAGGTCTTGAGTTTCTTCTTCTGATGAATTGTGCTTTAGAGCGTTCCGAGAACGTTGGTACTGGATCGGAGGACGGGTACCAATCTGCTCCAGTGGCCGGTGGAGGAGATTGAGAGCTTGAGACTCGATGGCAAAGAATTCAACAACATACCAGTCGAGGCAGGGTCCGTGATTCCTCTAGCTGTCGAATCGGCCTCTCAGGTAATAATTGGATATATATGGTTCGATAAAGATCGTGTACCCATTCTGTCAGTGGTTAGCTTACTGAACGTATAGAAACGTCAACAGGCCGACATAGTTGCGGAGTTCGAAATCGATAAGGTGGCCCTGGAGGCGGCACGAGGGACAGACGAGGAATTTGCGTGTGCCGAGAGCGGCGGAGCGGCTCAGCGTGGCTCACTGGGCCCCTTCGGCCTTCTTGTTCTGGCCGACCACAAGCGGTTGGAACAAACTTCGGTGCACTTTTACGTCTCCAAAGCGAGCAATGGCAGCCTCAAGACCTCATTCTGCGCCGATCAGTCGAGGTAATCATCGTCTTCCGAAAGTGAGCGTCCATCAGCCACTGAAAATGCCGCCAGGGTCGGCTGAACCTGTGTCGATCGATGCTTGCAGGTCCTCCGGGGCGAATGATGTGAACAAGCAGATCTACGGGAACTTCGTGCCGGTACTGGAAGGAGAGAAATTGTCCATGAGGATCCTGGTGAGTTTTTTTCCCCACCTTGGAGATCATCATCTCCTCCGCATAAACGAGTATACGCTCATCGAAAGCTTCTGGTTTGATTCCGGTTCTGGGGATTAGCACTGAACGCACATGGATGTGAAAAATCTTGTGTGAAGGTGGATCACTCGATAGTAGAAGGCTTCGCTCAAGGCGGGAGAACCTGCATCACTTCTCGGGTCTACCCGACGAGGGTGATAAACGGCGACGCCCGGGTCTTCTTGTTCAACAACGCCACGGACGCTGACGTGCTGGCGTCGGTCAAGATATGGCAGATGAACTCGACGTCCATCTACTCCAACTCGGAGGAGGACCAGAGAAAGAACCCTGAAGACGATCCTTGCACTGAGGAATAGATATCGGGTGAGGTTATTTACTTGAGCGTAGTTGTGATGGAATCACTGCCGGATGGTACCGGATCCGATGTTTTCTTTCCCCAGGATCGCCGGAATCGGAGGGCACGGTCGATGTCGGTCGGAAATGAGAGAACCAAAGACGATCAAACATCCGGCAAAAAAAATTGTGGAAATCCACTTTGTCAATGATGCATGGAATTGAATACGTTGCAAAACTTCGCGATGGGATTGGATTGGAGGCTTGGCCGGGCTGGCCTCGCACGTAAACTCTGAACTCGGTAAAACCGGTCGACTAATGTCGAACCCGAACGATTTTAACCGATCACGCTCCACTTCGGCGCTCGCACGGGCAAAATTGGGAATATGCCTTCCGATTGCGGACTGTGGGGCCCGGTCAGGTCAGGCTCGGCTCTGTCCGGCCCATGGATTGCCGGGATCCAAATTTGTGGCCCTTCGGGGTCACAGGTGGTCGGTGTTATTCAAATTTCTAGTTGGAGTTTCTTGAATGAGCAAGGATTCATATACATATATATATATATATATATTGATTTAAATCATCCGGCCTTTAAAATAGGTCTAGACCCAAGTATAATCAATGATTTATCGTTTTATAAAACTCGTTTAATATAAATTCTTTCTATAAATAGGATTATGTTTTGAAACCCTTCTTTTAGTCGTGTACTTACGGAGGAATTTAGATCTTATCTCAAATCTTACAATATAAAATAACTAGTGATATACTGCACCAAATCCCAACTCGTCTCGCTACGTGGTAAATCTCTCCGATATACATTATTTCATTTTATAAGACTTCAATCGATATCTTACTTAAAAGAGATGCAGAATTATTTCGATCAATTTATGTGAATCGGATTTCCATTAAGTGAAGGAGGAAATTGGGATGAGATTTGCCTCGACAGGATGTAACAGTATGTAGTAGGTAAGGTTTATAATTAGAAATTCTCATAAGTGGGTATCTGGATTAATGGTACCGTTCTGTGAATTAGTCAAACGTTATATTTTCGGGTGAGAAAAGGAGACAACGGTGGCTTGGTTCTCATCTTCTTATTATTAAATAGTGAGCGGACCAAAAAATTTTCAATTTTATATACACAATGCGAGCAAATATTTTGCATGCCATCACATATTTGTATTTTTTATCTTTCTTGTATTATCTCTATCAATGTCACAAACAGTCCACTACCATAAGAAAATAGCTAAAAAAAGANTATATATATAGGATGTATTTTTTTCTTTAAATAAATTATCGAATTTAAATAATATGAATAAGATAAATTTAGATCAAAGGAGTCCGGTAATCTAATAAATAATTTAATTTAAATATAAATTAATTATATAGTATATATATATATGTTTTAAGGGAGTTTTTATATTATTTCTGTTATTATGCAAATTGCTAAACGGTCTTGAGACCATGAGCTGGCCGTGGGCTGTCAAAACACTCTCTCTGTACTTGCTCTCTCTCTCTCTCTCTCTCCCCTGTATGAATGATGACAGGTGACCGACAAAAATAGACCGGATTGGATCCAAACGGTCTCAAGCCTCTCTGTTTTGATTATTTTTCTTTTGTTTTCTTTAATGTTCTTTTTTTTTTTACCGAATCTGGAATGCTGTATTCCTCACTTCCTCTTACAGTGGTCAGTACACCACACAGAAAAGAGAGTGAAAAGGGATAGTTCTCTCTCTTCATTGGTCTCTCTTCAACTTAGCAAGCTCAACAGCTCAGCAGCTCAGCAGCTCGGCTCCTTTTCCAGTCCCCCTGCAGATAATGTAGTGTGGGAGAGTTTGCTCTGAGGGAAGCAACAACTAGAAGAAAAAGGAAAAGGCTTGGCAAGAGGGACGATCTGTTCTTGATTTTTTGGGAAGCAAAGCGCTCAGGTCTCCGTCTCTTGTCTCAAAAAAAATGGCTCTGAGTCGGTTATGGGCAGTTGGCCTTGTCCACATTGGGCTCCTCATTGGCCTCTGCTCTGCTAATGATCCCTTCGTCTTCTACGATTTCAAGGTTTCTTACATCACCGCCTCTCCTCTGGGTGTTCCTCAGCAGGTCTGCTTCTCTCTCTCCCTCTCACCGAATGTTGGTAGCGGTTTACTGGGCTCCTCTTCCCCGTTTTCTCAGAACTTAACAATGTCAGGGGGGTTTTTGCTAAGAGTCCCAGAAATCATGCCTTAAGCCTCAGATCTGTGAATGTCGGCAAGTTAGTATTGGCTCTGATGATTCGACTTGAGTCCTCGTTTACCATTTTGCATTCATCGCTCGACTTTTTAACTAAGTACAAGTTTTCAGATTCTTACTACGTACGGAGATCTTCGTAGTGGCATCCACTTTTCCAAAAAATTGAAAAAAGTTTAGGAATTCACTTGCCCTTTGAGGCTTGATAACGTAGTTGGCTTTAGCACTTTCATTATATGTGCATTCTAGTGAGTTGCATTTAACATTGTCGGCCTTAAGATCTGAACTCTGACCTTACCGAAATTATTGGTGCATTGTTATAGTTTCATTTTTTTGTGAAATGCTAGAACGATTCCCTAATACTTGGTACCGTCCCTCTTTCTGCGCCAGTCATACTTGGTGTAAAGCTCGACTTATTTTTCGTGCATCTTCCTGCCGTCTTTTAAGCTAAAATGAGAGCATTCGCTTGCCACTCTGTGCATCTTTTGCAGGTTATTGCTATCAATGACAAGTTCCCAGGTCCCCCCATCAACGTGACCACAAACAACAATGTTGTCGTCAATGTCCACAACAAATTGGATGAGGGTCTTCTCGTTCACTGGTGAGGTTCTTCTTTTCCATTGTTCAACGTCGTCTAGACAGTCAGATTTCCTCTTTTCTTTTTAAACAACTTACATGCTGTAGCCTGAGACCTGACAAATTCTTGATATAGGTCTGGAGTTCAACAGCGTCGTAGCTCATGGCAAGATGGAGTCCTTGGTACTAACTGCCCAATCCCTCCAAAGTGGAACTGGACATACCAATTTCAGGTGAAGGACCAAATTGGGAGTTTCTTCTACTTCCCATCCATCAATTTCCAGAGAGCAGCCGGTGGCTTCGGAGGATTCATTATTAATAACAGGCCTATCATTCCTATTCCTTTTCCGACTCCAGATGGCAATATAGTGATCCTGATTGGTGATTGGTACACCAGGAATCATACAGTGAGTATTTATTGAAATGAAATGCTAGCTTTGCAAATGGAAAGATTGGACATTGTGTGCATAATGCTTGACCCATTAATTTTCTCAGGACTTGAGGAAGTCACTCAATGGAGGGAAAGATCTTGGTATGCCTGATGGGGTTCTTATTAATGGAAAAGGGCCTTACCAATATAATGCTACTGTTGTTCCTGATGGGATTGACTATGAAACTATTACTGTCCACCCAGGTGAGGTTCCAGACCTCTTGGAAAATGGGTTTCCTGAATTTTATTGTGTGAAGACTCCATCTACCTTCTTATAACCCTTTAATACATGAATTCTCAGCACTAGGCTCATCATCTATAAGTGCAATATGACAGTTGTCACCTTATCGCTGAACTTATGCTGTTACTTCTTGCAGGAAAAACTTATCGCATTCATGTTCATAATGTTGGGATATCGACAAGCTTGAACTTCAGGATCCAGAACCATAACCTTCTTTTGGTAGAGACTGAGGGTTCGTACACTGTCCAGCAGAACTACACGAGTTTGGACATTCACGTGGGCCAGTCCTATTCATTCCTAGTGTCCATGGATCAGAATGCAAGCTCTGATTATTACATTGTGGCAAGTGCGAGGGGTGTCAATGAATCACTCTGGCAGAGAGTTACTGGAGTTGGGATCTTGCACTACACAAATTCAAAAGGGAAGGCCTCAGGCCCACTTCCAGATGCTCCAAATGATGAGTTTGACAAAACCTTTTCTATGAACCAAGCGAGATCAATCAGGTTTGGCTGCTAGCAGCTTCTGATCTGTGGCATTTTTAAATTGTTCTCTAGATAAATATTTCTTTACATTGAGGTCGTCCATTTTAGCCATGCTACAGAAATAAAGTTTACTGCACTCAGTGGTTATTATATATTGATGATAATGTGAAGTTTCATGCAAGTTATTTTAACTCATTGGAAGTGAGAAATGGATTGGTTTGCTGAAGAGCTGATGATTTTCTGGCTCTCTATCTTCTTGACGATACATAAAATAGTTCATAAAAAAGGATATAGAAAATAGGGAAAGAAAGTTGAATGTAATTTAGCTGTTCTTATCATCCATATTGTGTCTGAAGGCAAATATATCAAAATTTTCATCGTTTTCATTTTCTAAGATATATGAATGGAAAAATTGGGAGAAACCTTTCTGTTCTTTTTTTCCTGCTTTCACATACTTTTCAAGCCCCCACCCCACAATTAACAATTTTCTCTTGCATCAAGAAGTCTCAATATGCAATAACGTCTCTGAGGTGGGTTTGTTCTCCAGGTGGAACGTAACTGCAAGTGGAGCCCGTCCAAACCCACAGGGCTCTTTCCACTATGGATCAATCAACGTAACTGAAGTATATGTCCTGAAAAACAAGCCTCCTGTGACAATTAATGGCAAGCGGAGAACTACTCTCAGTGGCATCTCCTTTGTCAATCCTTCCACTCCCATTAGGCTCGCAGACCAGTACAAATTAAAGGGAGTATACAAGCTTGATTTTCCTAATAAACCGCTGACAGGCCCGCCTAAGATGGAAACATCTGTCATTAATGGGACATACAGAGGGTTCATGGAGGTCATTTTACAGAACAACGACACGAAGATGCAGTCCTACCATATGAGCGGCTATGCTTTCTTCGTTGTCGGGTATGGGCACTTATTTTGTACTGTCGGGATTTCCGCTGTTCTGTCCAGACAGCTCTCAGTTCAGTTATTTTTAATGGAGTTGGGAGAAATTTGTAGACAAGAATCGATGGCTATCCACAAGATTTCATCACTGAAGATCTATAACTTATGGAGCATCTTTACACCATTTCTTACTTTCATGTCTATGTTCTGTTTGAAGGATGGATTATGGTGAGTGGACAGAAAACAGCAGAGGCACATACAATAAGTGGGATGGGATCGCCCGCACGACAGTGCAGGTATAATCCTTTTGCAAGAATTTTGCTTCCATTTGTCATTTTTTATTCTTCAGTTGTACTCAATCTTCTTCGAAGAACAGGCTCAGCTCCTTTTAGTTTAATAGGAAAACACATTGTTGAATCTTTCCAAATAATTTTTCAAGATGGAGAAGCGCCGGCCAAATTAAATTATGATATTCCTGTCTTCGTCTCTTGTTCAGGTCTATCCAGGAGCATGGACAGCAATTCTTATCTCTCTTGACAATGTTGGTATATGGAACCTCAGGACAGAAAACCTGGACTCCTGGTACCTCGGACAAGAAACATACGTCAGGATCGTTAATCCTGAGAATACCAACAAGACTGAGCTCCCCATTCCCGACAATGCTCTCTTCTGTGGTCAACTTAGCCACTTGCAGAAGTATGAGACCTTGGATCTCTCTTTGATTCTTTCTGCTGAGCTACTGAATAATTTACTAATGAACTCCTTTTCGATCTATACCAGGCCTCAAGACATATCTTCTGCGACTGCACTCAGAGGCCGCCACTGCTTCAGCCTTGTGTTCTCCCTGATGATGATGTTATGCGCTGTCATTCCCAGTTTCCCCCGCTAAAACATGACGGGGTTTGTGTCCTGTCGTGTGCGCCTACAGTTATTGTGGCTTCTGACCGGAGTTCTCCTTCCCTTTCTCATAAAAATCAACGCTGAGTGTCTGAAAGGCATGTAATTCTAGTTCTTGTCCATATCAAAAGATGTAGCTCTTTCTATTCGCTATCTCTATGGTAAGTTATCTGTGATTTTGAGCACGGCATTCCTCTCTCATCGACTGAGGGTCTTGTAGACGTGACTACTACAATCGGTTCCTTGTTTCATTTAATTTATTGGGATCTCTCATTCTTTTGATATCTGCAGCTTGCTTCTCTTGCATGTAAGGTGGCAAGTTTTTCCCGTGTTATCTGTTCTCGTCTTCACGTTCTTTGGCAGATCTGACTCCTTTGAGCTGTGACCACAGCATAGTAACTGGACACAACCTGCTAAGCATTAGTAGAATGATGTTCATCATACATTAACCTGGTGTGCTTGCATTTTCGCAGTCATGAAGAACCGAGTCAAAAGGGGTTGACCGATTTTGATAACCTTTCTTCCATGAAGGTTTAATGCTATTTGTAGTACAGTCACAAATAAACTTGGACTACAGCATCCGTATGATAACAACCGCTCCTATACAGCAAAAAGATCTCTTGATCTTTCTCCATCATCAATGTGATTGTGATCAACGCCTGAACAAAGCAAGCTTCATGCGCAGCAAACTATTTTCATGCAAGATGACAACCTACATTCACTCAGTCAACGAGGGAATCCCCGAGCTACAACATACCATACCAACATTCAGTCTGTACAACGGCAACCTGTTGATGCCCCTGCAAAGGACTCGCCAGAGTCTGAGATACCCTGTCAGTCTTCTCCAAATAATTAAGCAAGCTAAGCATCAACCAGCAGCTATCGACAAAAACTTGGAACAGCTAGATCAGGCAGTATAAATCCATCCTTTACGTGTGTATGTATATTTAAAAAAAAAAATTAATAGGCAGTACAAATCCATCCAAGGGCATCCAAAATTTTCTGACTTAGATTTTCCAGAAACTAACCCAGGTTAAGTTCAATTCACATCATTCGTGTACAAGTAGAACAGAGAGGTACATTGCTTTGTGCTGTAATTTATCTAATCTGAACAATTCCAGCGCTGACCAACTTTTGGATCTTGTTCATCACCATTGGGTTCTTCATGTGATCCTGCGCGGCCTTGGGGTTCTCCTGGAAGTCAATTAAGACCTATTCACCAGCCAAACTAAACATTAGCCCTTCCAGTCTCAAAAAGCAATCCATGTGGCATCAACTTAGACTTCACAAGTAATATCTCTTCTTTCATTACCTGCCTCATGACCGGATCAGTGAGAATGTTTTGGATTTCTGGGTCCTGCATTGCCTTTGCCTGCGACAAAGACAAACCCCCAAGTAAACCCTAAATTCAACTAATTGGGCCATCCAGTGCATAATATTTTGTAATTTGCAGATCTTTTCTTTAGACAGCTAATTCAATTGGAAATTACATGTCTCAAGCTCTCAATTTTTCAAAAAGCCTGTACCTGTCTCTCCTTCAATTCTTCCGGGGTCAAATCCCCACGATTAGCCTTGTTTATCTGTTCTACACATCTGCATACAGGGAGTAACACTGTCATGGCACAGCAAATGACATAAACCTTCTTAAATAGTTACAGAAATCATTGGGATACACATACCTTCTTACACCATCAAGCAACTCCTGGTTGTTGGGGTCATGTTTCAGGCCCTCTCGGTATGCCTCCAGAGCCTTATCATATTCCTTCATTAAGAACTGGATGGCACCTTTTCTTGTGTAACCCTTGGAGAAGGTGGGATCAAGCTCAATGCACTTCTCTGCATCCTTCAGACCCTCAGGTAGGGCACCAAGTTTTGTGTAGCATGCTGCCCTATTACTATATGCCTGAAATGCAGTGAACAAAAAATTAGTGGATGTTCAACTTCAAACAACCTACTGTTGTAGAGGTAAAATACCAAACATGTTACCTTTGGATCTTTTGGATTCCTTCTCAAGGATTCTGAATAATACTTGACAGCTTCGGGATACTTCTGCTGCTTAAAGCATTCATTACCTACACAATAAGATAATACCCAGTTGAGCATCTAACTAGTCATGGTATCCCAGATAAGAAATAATTCGGTATTACATTAATTTACTGATACTCCGCAGTGTTTGGAGGTGGGAAAAAGTGTCAGAAGCTACAGAATACCTTTCTCACGCTCTTCATCAGCTATTTTGGGGTCGAAGTATTCTTGTTGCTCCAGTTCTTTCTTGGCCTTCTCTGCATCATTAAGCTTCTTCAAGGTGTCTGGGTTGCGATGTTCTGTAAGGGCTTTCTGAAATGTCTCAATAGCAGAATCAAAATCCTTCGAGGACTTCGCCATTCTCAGAAGGGCAGTCCCCTTCCTTGTTAGAGCTCTAGCTACCATCTTGAAGTCTGATCGAAGCTCTCTTCCCCGTTCCACAGCCTTGTCACAATCTTTAATACACTCCTCATACTGACAAGTGGAAGCAAATGCTCAATCAAGGAGGTCCGTCAAATTTGGAAAATCCACAGGCAAACAAGCATGGTTCAAAACATTAATAGGAAATGGGGAACAGATTAAATAGCCAAATGAATAGCTCAAGATAAACAACAAACAGTACAAAGGAGTAATGTTTGACACTGCTTTTAGGGAATGTAAACACAGTGTAATAATTCAAGCTGGATAAATCAGCAAGGAAAATTACTATCCCGGGTTTCAAGAGAATATTCATCAGTCCAACGTCACACTCCTCCTTCCTTGAATGAAACACAGCCATCTCAAATTGAGACCGTTGCTGACATTCATTTCTACTTAACAGAGCAAGCAGCTTAAGCTAATACCACATTATCCTCATAGAAACAGATCACTGAAGCCATGACATTTAAGATCTTTTGTCAACCCTTTTTCATGCTAGGACCATGACAATTGATTGGACAAACTAGCAATTACATTACAAAGCGACAGTCATCATTAAACTCGTCCAATGGTTCTCCCCATTGTCAGATTAAAATTCCTTTCTAGAAGGGCATCAAATGACAGAATAGGATTCTTACTGAATCCAGTAGGTATATCTCATATCCTAGAAAGTAGACTCGTCTAAACTATCACATTCACCCCTTTTTTCTATGTGTTGCAAATAGTACATTGATAACAAGATCAAAATGACAGGAAATCCGGCCTAACGTCAACCAACAATCAGAAATATAAACAATGACCACAAAGAATTGAATTCTAGTGAAAGAGCCAACTGCGGATAGACAATAGGTGATGAATCACATATCTGAATGGCAAAAAGATGTCACCTTTCCCATCTCCAAATATACAGCAGCTCTGTTAGTAAAAAATGAAATATCTTCATCATCGAGCTCAAGGGCTTTCGTGTAGTGCCGAATAGCAGTCTCGAAATCTTTCTTCTTATAAGCAGCATTGCCCGCTTCTTTTTCGTTAAGAGCATGCGTCTTCCTCTCCGTAGCTTCTTTCGCCTCCTCTGATATTTCCATAGGTTCTGGTTCTGGTTCAGGCTTCTTCTCCGGTGGTGGCGGAGGGGCTGCTGCCTCAGCCTCAGGCATGTCCCTATCCTGATTGGGCGCGTGGAACTTTACGTTCAGCAATACTCCAAGCGCCTGCATTACCCTCTGATCCTTCAAGTGCATATTCAGGTTGCTGGGATTCTTCTGAATGTCCTGCATCATCCTCACAAAGTCCGGCTGCTGCATAAAGGCTCTGGTCGCGGGGTCAGCAGTCAGCTTCGCCCACATCTCCGGCCCCTGGAACACGTCACCGAAAGGATTCTGGGTGGCTCGGCTCCGAGAAGCCGCGGCCCGGGCGTCAGCGAGGCCAGACTTGAGAGCCTCGTTATTAGGATCTATCTCGAGGCCCTTCACGTAGGCGGAGACAGCGTCGTCGGGTTGGCCGAGTCCAAGGTGAGCAGCGCCGAGGCGGCTGTAGCCCTTGGACCAGTCGGGCTTGAGCTCGACGGTCTTCTTGGCGTCATCAAGGGCCTCGGAGTAGCGGGAGAGGGAGGCGTAGGCTGCGGATCGGTTGGAGTAAAGGACGTGGTTGGCCGGCGCGAGGGCAATCGCGTCAGAGAAATGACTAACGGCAGACTCGAAGTCGCCAGCGGAGAAGGCGGCGTTACCCCTGGCTTTGGCTTCGTCCGCCATCAAACAGATCGAGAAGAATCTCCGAGAGAGAGAGCGAGAGAGTGGCACAGATGGAGAACAGTGAAGAGACACACAAGGGAGGTCCGTCGAGTGGTGAGTGTCGCATGGGGATCTGGAATGTTCGGTTCTTCTCTCCTGCCGCTCCGCCTCGTTGCCTGTCCGACGACTCCCAAGCGGATGCCGCTTTTGGGCTCTGTTAGGGCCCCGTTTGGACGCCCGAGTGAGTGCAAATCTCAAACTACTTTCTCCTCTAACCTCTTAGTGGGCTTAGCTCTGTCAATCGGAGATCAAGTGACTCCAAGAATAGTTCCTTTTCATACTCTTCCCTGAGAATCTTCTGCATCCGAACTATTGTCGTCGAACTTCTGCATGCTCAAGTCTCGACCCTAACACCAATTCGTCGGGATCAAACAATGGATGCAGCACAGAAGCGAGAAGAAGAAGAAGAAGAAGAAGTCACGTATGTATGACAGACGCGATTTGAAGCAGCATCAGATGGTCTCCCACACTTTGATGGGTAATCTTGTCTTCCGTGGGATCTCTAACTCTAATCCGATAATTGATGTGGTTGATCAAGGCCCGAGGATTCTCATTGTCATCGATGGTATATGAAAAAGATTTTTTTATATATATAAAAAAGAGGAAAATACTATTGGTGTTTAAATTGTTAAAACGGGCCGTTCGAGCATATTCAAAATGAGTTTGTAATTGTTTAACATGGTTACTTAACGGGTTGATTCGATTACGGGTTATAGTTTAGGTATATATGTAGAGATGTTAAACAAGTCGGCTGGTTTAGAATCAAACTGTCCAAACTTTGAACTAGCTCAGACTACTACTAACCAAGCTCGTAATGCTCATATTAAGTTGAGGGGCGATTACGGGCATGGTCAGAAATATAGGTCTATTGAATCGTAATCGGCTTAGACCATTACTTTGTTTAATTTGCTTGTATAGCCAAATATTAGAAATCAATGATCGAAATTTGTCGGATCAATTTAGAAATTAAAAAAAAATGATGGACTGTTTATAGGTCAAATAGGCTCAAATAGTGAAGTAGCCATTTTATAAAAAATTGTGGACCGATTCATATATGTCTGAACTGTGACTTGTAATCAGATTGACCCATTAAGTAAATGGGTTGAATCGTAACTGGACCAAATGGTTCCAGGTCAATTTTGAACATGTCCCAACCGCCTGTTTTAACAACACTACATATATGAACCGGTTTGACTTATAAACTATTCATCTTTTTTGTTATTTAAATTGAAGATAATATTTGTAAATTTTGAAATTGATTAAACAAAATTTCATTGTTGATTTACAGGTTTTTGTAATCTGAGTAGGGTCGGGCTAGTTTTGCAACGGTTCTAGGCCAGTTCCTTAACAGTTCCATGCTAGTTCAACAAAAAAACATGTCAAGCCGGTTCTAGTTTAACGAGTCCATTTCTTATACTCGATCCAGAACAGTCTCTCAACCCTAATATGAGCGATTACGGATCAATTTAGGAGCAGTATAAACGGTTTACAGGTTTTGACGAGTTGATTCCAGGTCAAAGTAACCCTTTTCAAAATCTCTAATTGGTGTCCTGAATCAGGCACGTAATTGGCTCGAAGTTGTGAATCTGATGTGAGGCAGAGGTGATCGATCGATCCGTTGACAGTTTCCCTCCATGTCCAAGTCCAACCACCCCATCTTTCTCGAGATCTCCTCAGGAGACCAAAGCCCTGTGGCTGTACAGATCAAACCGATAAAAATAAAATGGAAAACTTTATTATAAAATCAACTGAAGGCTTTTTTAACTTATGGGAGAGA